>JAJJMC010033089.1:833699-878257 GCA_023531435.1 Papaver californicum | reverse complement strand
CCCCCCCCCCCCCCCCCCCCCATAAAACTCTTGACTCTTCTGAACCGGATATTACAACAACCTATGTCCCCCCATTACCAAATTGGGTAATATCCCCCCATGAACCAAATAAATCTTTTCATTTCCTCTCATACCCTGAACAATCCATTGGTTAGTTTCAATGAGGCTCTTACTAATTCGTCTGCCAATAATAGTGATTACAATATATCTTCTCAAGAGGCAACTAATCAGGGCTTGAATGGTACCCATAATTCTCTTCTAAGAGGTTATTCAGCTAGCACTCAACCTAATGGTAGTTCTGACTCTATCAATCAGGTAAATTTCACAACTCCTCCCATCATTTGTGATTATGAGAATTATCTGCTTAATACCTGATAAGTGCATTATTTGTATTAGGTTGATACTCTAATTCATTGTTTTCTTGTTAGTTTTCACATTATTATGCTTTCATTTTATTTATTTATCTGTTTTGTAGGAGTTTTGAAGATTCAACCAAAGAAGAAGGATTTCATTACAACACAAAATGAACAAGGAATAAAATGCTAAAAATGAAGGAAGATCAAATACTAAGTTCAACTCGTTCAAATACATATTTTATTATTATCATCTCGAAGGGAATTGAAAGACGAAGCAAATGCAAAAATAATGAGTTCATTACGATTTCGTATGAAGAAGTCATGGGAAAAACAGGCTTGAAGTAATTGGGTCTACGTAGAGATGTTCGGCTGATAATTCATCACCACGAATCAGCCGAACCTAAAGTATAAAAATCAATATTTCTGAAGAGTCTACAGGAGAATATTCGGCTGGTAAGTGTTCCAATCAAATTATCCAAACGTGGGACATATCTGGACGCGGAACTAACTTCTAAATTGGGTATACATGTTTCCGGAAGGATTCCAAACCTGAAAAGAGAGGAAACTTGAGGGCCAAGTATTGAAGCTATAAAATAAGATATCCAAGGCTCAAACAAGATATACTCCATATCTTGGAAGTAATATCTTATCTTCTACCTCTCATATCAGATCTTCTACATCAAAAACCTAGGGTTTTCCCCTTAGTGGGGAACCATTCTTCTTCTTTGTATATTTTCCATGGGTTTTAGTAAATCCATGAGTAGGTAACTTTGTTTTATTAGTTTGGGATGTAGTTGGAAATCTTAGACATGTAACTCAATCTGGATGGTTAGTTTTCTGGCTGAGGACGTTAAACTAAGCGTTGAATGAGAGGAAACCCATTGGTTTTGTATTTTTATCTTTATTTTTTTAGTTTCATATCATATTAGGATTTCCCATCTTGATTTTACATTGGAAGAGTCAATTTACATTGAGGACAATGTAAAGTTTAAGTGTGGGGAAGTATTTGCATATAGAGTTTTTAGTTTTTTCATAAGCTTCCAAATTTTAGAGATTTTATATTCACTTAGTATACTTCTAGCTAACTTTACATACATAATTCTTACCGGAATAACTGAAATTAGAAGTATTAGAGAACTATATTCGGGTTGCTTAGTTGTTGAGAGGAAGTAGCTGATAAAAAGGAACTTAGACCGCCGGTAGAGAATATAATATTAGAGAAGCTGATCATGCAATACCCATGAGTGAGGCACCTTCAATTCTTTGTACTTGTCTAAATTGTCCGCATAGAGTGTTTCATATGCGCAAAATCCAGATAGAATGATGAGATACCCAACCTCGCACCAATTTCAGCACTTCTTTTTGATCTTTTGGGTGCTAATCTTGTCAATCACGAGGGTGTCATTAGAATTGCTAACTTTATCCTGTAGTCTTGTTTGCAGTTGGCACCATTCTCTCGACAACAACAGGTCCATTAAAACATATCATTATC
This sequence comes from Papaver californicum, assembly GCA_023531435.1. Taxonomy (NCBI): domain Eukaryota; kingdom Viridiplantae; phylum Streptophyta; class Magnoliopsida; order Ranunculales; family Papaveraceae; genus Papaver; species Papaver californicum. The sequence continues at coordinate 876,409 of JAJJMC010033089.1, read as the reverse complement.
AACAAGCAGAGCATCAAAAAGTTTAAGGAAAGTTAAAGACGTTCAAGGTTTACAAGCAACGGTACAAGAAAGAGGAAATTTGATATTTTAAATGAAGCAACAATACAATGAGAAAAATTATATATACATGTTGAAGACTTATGTACAAGAGCAAAAGTAAGCAAAAGACGGGAGTTATTGAACTTTCTTATATCGAGACAATACAAGTTGTGAAGAATCAAGTGGTAAAGTCCTTATCCCACGACCACAGTAGTTTTGTTTTATTTTTCAGTTTGTATCTTGTTATATTAAAATAGTTAATAATAATAATTATTATTATATATATATAAGAAATGAAAAAAAAATATTTATTATTGCTTTAGGATAGTTGCTTTTTGTATTCATTCAATAAAGTCGTGGGGAAGAAGAAATCTATAAGAAGTTTCAAACAACAAGGAATTGAGGAGAAGAGTTACAATTGTCAAATTTTTATGAAGTGTAAGAGTTCATCATCAACAGTTGAAGACCGAAGACGTTTTTATTGAATGTTGGGGAGTGGTGCTGATTGTGAATCGGGTGAGAAGGTAAGTAAGCATTCCCATACTCACATCGTGGTTGATTTCCTTTCTTAGGGGTTACTAGAAAAAACAAAAGGGGTTCTTTTTCTTAACACCTTCTACGGGATGATGATAGACACATTTTTGTGTCTAATTTGCGCCCAATTATCTGTTTCGATAGTATTCGATTTTGTACTTATTATGTCTTTTTATGTCTTTAGAGGGATTTTTGAGAAATAAACATTTGCGGAAAAATCGGCTCGAAAAGAGATAAAGGCACCAAGAAAAGTGATAAAGGCACCCTCACTTTGGATTGGAGGCACCCCCTTTTACATTTCAAAAATCGATTTTGGCGGGAACCCTAGTTTTATCGAAGAGAAACTGCTGATAACCTTTTTGTACGTGATTTTAGGGATTTTTGGTACTTCCATTTGACCCATAAGCAAGAAGAGATCAAAACAAGATCAAACACGTTGAGCAATAGCCTTTCATGCCGTGAAAAATGCTTTAAAACCGAGTTGTAGCCGGAGGAAAAAAAAAGATCACGCTGTGACAAAGTCAGATAGGAATTCAAGTTGGATTGGGACTCTTATTTTAGTCCTTATCAATTAAGGAAGATCCCTAGGGTTAGTAGAGACTAAAAATAGAAAGAGAAACCAAGATAATAGGGGGGTTGGGATCACCGAAAAAAAATCAGGAAGAAGAAGCTTTGTTCGTGAAGAAGAAGACGAAGTGCAGAAAACAGCATCAGGAAACTGTCGCTGATACTGTATACACAGCTGCTTCATCAGTCCTATTTCCACTGCATACACAGTCCGTCCTTTTCTGATGTACTCTTTTCTTCCTCTTGTAACACTCTGAACCCTTCACTGTAACGCTTATAAGCGTATCGAATTGGCTGTGTTACTTCTTTTTAGTCATTGTAAGCATTTTTTGAGCAATGAAACTATTTTTTGAGTGCGTTTCCATTACCATGAGCTAATCACCATCACTGGGGTGACGGAGGAAGCCTTTCTTCCAATAATTAAGTGGTATGTCTATTTTATCTATATTTTCTTTACAATTCTTTTATTATTAATTGCTTGATTAAAATTGAAACAAATGGTTTTTCTTAAATAGTTGTGTTCTCTTTTGATGAGTCATGCTGGGTTGACTGCTTTTGATGTCTCATGCTTAGGATTTACAATTATTCTTTTAAAAACCTATTTTTGGCATATTGAGATTAAATTGAGCATAGAATTGTTAGGCATATCACAGAAGTATTGGTGAATGGTGGAATCTTAAACCCTAGTTTTCTTCCATCTATTTAAAAAATCAAATCTGTTTAATCTTATTTATTTTTAGTAATTAAAAATTAGGTCTAGAAATTAAATCTTCACAAGTCCCAGAATGAAACCCTTTTTACCACTATATTAAAATCACATCAATTTTTGGCGCCACCGACGCGGACTTGTTTTTAGGTTTAGGTTTTAGATTTAGTTTTAGATTTATTTTTAGGTTTTATTTTAATTTTTATTTTTATTATTTTACTTTGTTCTATTTTACATTTCTTTTGATATTTCTCTTTTTGCTACAGGTTGGATTTTGGATCGAAAAGAAAGTGAGCCAAAGACTCGAAATTAAAGTTAAAGACTTGGAGTTAAAAGTTAAAGCTTAAAGAACGGAAAAGAAGACGAAGATTTTTCTTAATTAGATTTTATTTTATTTAGATTTTATTTGTTTTCTTTTAGAAAAGTGTATTAGGATTTTTACTATTTCTGTAAAAAAAAATTTATTTTTTTATTTTTTTCTTTTTTTTTTGACACTTTTTGGACATTATTTTTGGGACTTTGGATATTTTATTATTTTTAAACCCTACTGAAGGGTATTATTTGAACATAAACTGCTACAGGGAAGGACGACAATTACGATATTGTCTAGGCCCCTCGGGTTCGCACACTGACACAGGAGTCGGTGGCCCGAGTCGACTACAACCGAATCATCCCCCGTCTGGTACGGGAGGTAAGACTCGATCAACCCACGAATCCCCTGCAAGTGGGTTTACTGTATTCCTTCGTATGCATATATGTTGAGGAATTGAAAACGGACTTACTTTTCTAGTAAAGGGCAAGAACTGGCCACACAAGATAAGGACTCGGATTTCATCACTGTTTCCTTCTTGTCCGCTTTAGGAACACGTTACCAAACGCGAACCTAAAACCTTAAAATTTTGACTAGCAAGAGACCTATAGGGTATCGAGCTTATTGGAAAATCGTTCAAAAGGACTGTACTGGTTACTTTATTAGCCTAACTCGAAGTTCAAGAAGATTATTTTAAGTTGATTAGAGCCTCCTTGTAACCCAGGGAAAAGTGCCAAAGAGACAGGGTTATCAAAGCTCCTTAGTGCTTATCCTGTTTCTCTTGACTTAATCTAATTCGGATCATTCTAAGAGGTTTGCTAAAATTGTAACCAGTTGCCTTTTGAAAGAATAGAAGCTGGTCTAGAAACAATCTAAGTGGCGCCATCATGCTTTTTGTTTGCTAGATTCAATAGGTTTGATTTGGTTGAGTCGGCCTTGTTTGTGAATGTTTAGAAACCCCTTGAAGTCCGCATTTATTTTCTTAGATTTTTTAATTAGGAATTTTTATTTTTTAGAAAATGTCGAACTGGTATTATGAGGACCAATACAATGAATATCCGACTGAATTTCAAAATAGACATTATCCATACTATCAACATTGTGTGGATAGTAATCGGGATCACCACCAACCTTTTGGAGGCTATTACTCATACCAAGGTGATCCCAATTACTATTCGTACATACACCCGTCTTATGAACATGAAAGTGAGCAAAATTCTAGTTCTTTGTCTTGGAGGGATGCCCTAAAACAAATGCAATCTAGTACTCCCCATGATGATTTGAGTTCGTTATCTTGGAGGGATGCCCTAAAGCAGATGCAATCTAGTACTCCCCATGGACCTAGTATGCCTCTAGAAAAATCACATGAGCAGTTGCAAACCAGTACCCCTTATGATCCATTTGATTTTCTAAAAGAATCCCTCAGGGAGTTGACTGAGAGTATAAAAAGGTTTGTATTAAGTGTGAATGAAATGTCTGCAAATAATAATATTGATCAAAATAATCTTAATTGCCAATATAGTGCTACCCTTGATAATTATTCACCTAGTCAAGGGGACGAGGATAGAATTGGTAACACTACTTATTTAGACGAGGTTCAAACATCTTTATGTTATTATGATGATGAGGATAGTGTTGATGAAGAACTTAAAATATACAGGCAGAGTGATCAGGAAACTGTCACTCCAATTGTGCTTCATGATGATAGTGTTATTTCTTGTTCAAATCCAAATAATTTTAATGATCATTCACCCATTCAAAAAGAAGAGGATTTGACCAGAGATACCACTGTTTTAGACGATGTAGAACTCTCTTGTTTTGAAACCCATAATGGTTTAGAGGAACGGGTTTATCCTGAGAATACTGTTTTAGAGTCCAACGATTTAGAAACAATAGTTGTAGATAACCAAGATAGACCCGTAGAGATTTTAAACATGAGTGAGGATGCACCACTTGATTATAACTTAGAAGAAGCAATTGACAATTTTCGAGAATCTGATGATCTAGAAATTAAGGAAATTGTGACTAGTCTATCAAGAGACACCCAAAATTCTAAGTTTGGGGGTGATTATCATTCTCCCTGTGCTTTACCTTTGACTCTTTTAGAAGTCCCTCACTTGGGACTTGATGTTTGTGCCTCTACCATATTAAGAGATTATCTTCAAGAACTGTTTCCTGAACCTAATCATGTCCATAAAGAAGTTCAATTGTTAGAAACCCATCCTCTGGTCGATGTGGTTTACCTAGGCGATAATACCCAGATTGACTTTGTTTTCCCACCAAAATATTTTCTTCCATATGTGGGAACGTTAGAATTTCAAATGTGTAACTTATTAAGTTTTAAGACTAAACCTAATTACTTTAGGGAATCGACACATTTGCTTAAGAATGACCACCTTCATAGTAGTCAACTGTGTGGGTCAAATATGATTGACTTTGAGGATCCACAATTATTCAGGTTATTATTATGTACTTCTAAGTTCTGCTGTACTCTTTTCTTCCTCTTGTAACACTCTGAACCCTTCACTGTAACGCTTATAAGCGTACGAATTGGCTGTGTTACTTCTTTTTAGTCATTGTAAGCACTTTTTGAGCAATGAAACTATATTTTGAGTGCGTTTCCATTACAATGAGCTAATCACCATCACTGGGGTGACGGAGGAAGCCTTTCTTCCAATAATTAAGTGGTATGTCTATTTTATCTATATTTTCTTTACAATTCTTTTATTATTAATTGCTTGATTAAAATTGAAAAAAATGGTTTTTCTTAAATAGTTGTGTTCTCTTTTGATGAGTCATGCTGGGTTGACTGCTTTTGATGTCTCATGCTTAGGATTTACAATTATTCTTTTAAAAACCTATTTTTGGCATATTTAGATTAAATTGAGCATAGAATTGTTAGGCATATCACAGAAGTATTGGTGAATGGTGGAATCTTAAACCCTAGTTTTCTTCCATCTATTTTAAAAATCGAATCTGTTTAATCTTATTTATTTTTAGTAATTAAAAATTAGGTCTAGAAATTAAATCTTCACAAGTCCCACAATCAAACCCTTTTTACCACTATATTAAAATCACATCATTCTACGGGATGACATCTGCATATGATTCAGAAGGTTACATTTCCTTCCTACCATTCAACGTGTGCAGGATTTATATCTTCACTCCTTCTAGCACACATGAGACCCATAAAGTGCGTCTTTGAGTGCAATTTCATAAAACCTTATTGGTGAGGCAGAAGTTATTCGATCGCTCTCAAACCTGGATTCTTTCATATGGTGGTTTTCTCTTAATCAAGAGTTAAGCATGAGAATAATGTTCTTGGGCATTTCAAACTTCTTATTATTAGTGCGCGGTCCTCATAGCTCTTTGGATGTATGTGATGTAGAATTTTTGAAAGTTGTAATATAGGTTTGTAGGTGTACCTCTTGTAAACCCTCACGAGACTATAACTTTTCTACTAGGGAAACCTAGGGGTTTAAAGGCTTGTTACACATGCTAAGTGTAATCATATCCTCAATGAAATGGAGTTGTTGTATTTTAGTTTAGGTTAGGTTAGTTTAGTTCGGTTGTTTTCACGAGGACTAGCAAAAGGAAAGTGTGGAGGAATTTGATAGGTGCATTATTTGTACTAGTTTGATACTCTAATTCATTGCTTTATTGTTAGTTTTCATATTATTATGCTTTGATTTTATTTGTTTATGAGTTTTTTAGGAGTTTTGAAGTGGATTCAACCAAATAAGAAGAAAAGAGTTCATTACAACACAAAATGAACAAGGAATAAGCGTTACAAATAAAGGAAGATCGAACAACAAGTTCAACTCGTTCAAATCCAGATTTTCTTATCATCATCTCGAAGGGAATTAAAAGACGAATCCGACACAAAAATAATAAGGTCATACCGAGTTTGTATGAATAAGTTATGGGAAAACAAGCTTGAAATAATTGAGTCTACAGAGAGATGTTCGGCTGATAATTCATCACCATGAATTAGCCGAACCTGAAACATAAAAATCAATATTTTCAAAGAGCCTACATGAGAATATTCGGCTGGTAAGTGTTCCAATCAAATTATCCGAACCTGGGACATATGTGGACGGGGAATTGACTTCTAAATTGAGTATACACGTTTTCGGAAAGATTCCAAACCATAGAAAAGAGGAAACTTGAGGGTCAAGCATTGAATACTATAAAATAAGACATCCAAGGCTCAAACAAGATATATTCCATATCCTGGAAGTGATCTCTTATCTTCTACCTCTCATATCACATCTTTTACATCAAAAACCTTGGGTTTTCCCTTTTAGTAAATCCATGAGTAGGTAATTTTATTTTATTGGTTGGGGATGTAGTTGGAAATATTATACATGTAAATCAATCTGGCTAGTTAGTTTTAATGTTAATGATCTCTTTTATCGCTTATGTTCCATTGTTTATTTAACAATGTATGATTGTAGACTTGCTCGTTTAATTTTCAAATTGAATGATCATGTGTTCATATCTAAAGCTAGACTAGGGTTTGAGATCCAGAATTGTCATAGAACTCTAATCACAAGTATCGTAACATAGTTGTTAACGATGGGATGTTGCCATGCGATTATGTGTAGAAGCTTAACATAACTTATATCTGTATGGATCTTGCGTCGGATTGCTTAAATAACCTCAACTTACGAAGATTATTGCTTTTATTGGGTTAAACTTGAGTGAATCTTGCGTAAGGTTATGCATTGATAAGGATTCAAAGAGTCGTTCTTGCGCCTTTGATGATACAAGGAGTTTTGCTGGAGTAAGATTACGATAGGATGCTTTAGGGTTATTGATGTGAGAAGTATTAAATGTTACCTCTCATCGATTGAAGAACTTGTTCGGTGCCGGAAGATGAAATCTCTGACCAGTATTTCTCACCTTGATCTTAATCTTTATTTACTTTGATTTTACATTCATTAGTTTTTTTATTTTAATTATTTATAATCCCACCTTGGTTATATAAGAAGTCAAAGGAAAATAGCAATTCACAGATCCTCGTGGAAACGATCCTTACTGATGTGGTTTTTAAATAGTGGTAAAAGGTTCGATACTCAGACTTGTAAAGATTTGATTTTTAAACCTAATTTCTAAAATTTAAAAATAAAGAAGATTAAAATAAAGTTGATTTTAAATTATGGGAAGGACTGAGACTAAGTATTCCACCATTCACCAATTTTTCAAGTGATAAAAATCTTGCAACTCATATATTCAATTTATTCAAAACATTGACAAAGTTAGGTTTTAAATAATAGTTGTAAATCGGAAGCATGAGACATCAATAGCTCTAAACTCATCATGACTCATCAAACAAAAACGCAACTAATTGATAAAAACATTTTTTTCAATTTTAATTCAAAATAAATAATTATAAAAGAATTGCAAGAAAATAATTAAAATAAGAATTATCACTTTATTGGAAAAATAACTTCCTCCGTCGCCTCAATGATTGGGTTTAGCTACACACAGATTTATTAAAAGCCATTAAAATATTAAAGAAAATTATAAACTGTTCTTGAAAAGAAAAACTAAACCCTAGTTTTCTGTCTGTGAGAAATTGTCTCCAAAATTGTATCTAGGCTCCCCTTTATATAGGCTTTGGTAACCTCCTTTTGATCCTTATCCAACTAGGAAACCTAATCTCATTAAACTTTTCCACTTCCTTTTGATTCCTTATTAATTAGGAGACTTAACCTCCTCAAAAACCCTAATTTTCACGTCAAAGGCGAGCCCAAAACGATTTCTTATTTTTTTTCTTCCTGCACAGGCCCAATAAGGCCCAACAGATACCAAATCCAAGTTGGTTTCACGGTTTTTCTCATAACTTTTTCTTCCCACGCAGGCCCAATGGAGGATAGAAATCCTGGATTTGAATGAGATACACTGGATCTTCAGCAATTCTTCCTTGTAGAGCTCAATTTCACTTCTTTCAGAGATGTAACCTAAGAAAAATACATAAACTACAAAAGTAATAATAACACGCAGTAATTCACACAAAATCTAACAAATAATTATAAGGAAATGATACTTAAAATATATAAACTATGCACTTATCACTTATTACCGATATATTACTTATTAGTATTACTGGAAAATATCATAATTAATTTGTGTGCAAACGACATGCATCAATACCATCAATATTTTTTGTTAATAATGTGAACATGTTGGTTTGGACTGTGAGGGAATTAGGAAAAAATCTTCTAATAAGGAGCTTAACCTGTTACTTAAAAACATAAACCCCGACATAGTTTCTTACCTGAAACAAAAATGAAGAACTATACAGCTGCTAGGAAACTAAAAAATATATTTTTTTCGTGTGCTTTTAATATTCCTTGTGTTGGCAGAGTGATGGATTATTTCTAGCTTGGAAAAAAATTTGACTGAAACATTTTGTTCTCCAATTCTAGGGAGATCCATGTCACGACTAATGATATTATACATTCAAAATTCTCTCACATTCATTTCATTTATGGTGAACCTAGTAATAGTCTTAGGCAAGCTTTTTGGACCGTCCAATGTATATTTATCCCCTACACCTCCTAGTGAACCCATATTTTTTATAGGTGACTTTAATGTTTTTTTGGGTCCTGAAGATAAAAATTGTGGCTTAGAGATCGGAATTTCTTTGATGTGTTTTTGCATGATCCTTGGTTTTCAAGCCCAAGGTTCACTTGGTCTAATATGAAATTTGGTGCTAATCTTATTCTTGAAAGTCTTGATAGATGTCTCATGAATCAAGCCTTTGAATCTCTTTTTTCTAAATTTTGTATTAACTATTTTCCTAGAGACTCTTTTGATCATTGTCCCATGCACATTGGTTTTAATTTTGAATACATAAGTATGCTCAAACCTTTTCACTTCATGGCTATGTGGATTGAGGATCCAACATGTAGAGACATTATAGCCAACTTTTGGTCTATCAATATTGGTGGGTCTCCAACCTACAAGTTAAAAGCCAAAGCTTATGAATACAAAAAAAGGTCCGAGGGATTGGAACAAGTATTTTTTAGGAATATTTAAATTAATATATCTACCACTAAAGATGATTTGGCTCAAATCCAAACCTCTAATCCTAAAAATTCCAGCTCTATTACCCGCCTCAAAGCTAGACTGGCTTATTTGTATAATATTGGGAATTATATTGGAAGGATAAATCGAGAGAAGTATGATTAATGGAAGGAGACCGTAATACTTCATATTTCCATAAAATCACTCTTTTTAGGAGGAAAAGAAATACGATCAGAACTACCAGCTCACCACCACCAATTATCAACTAACAGCAGCACCAGCCGCCACCACCACTACCACCAATAACAACGAGCACCACTAACAACTACCAGCACCACCGCCAACGAACACCACTACCAGCAGCAACGAAAACCAGAACCAACACCAACCACCACCACCAAAAACCAAACACCACAGCTAACACCAACAACCAACATAACTTCCACCACCAATGAACACCACCACCAACCACCAGGTCCACCACCACCACCAGCAACGAAAACCAGAACCAACATCAACCACCACCACCAACCAGCACCACCAACAACCAACAACACTTCCACCACAAACACCAACACTAACACCAGCATTATCCTACTACCATTAACCATCAAACACTACTACCACAACCACTATCATCAAGATCACCACCACAAACCAGCAACACACCATCAAAAAATTACCATATTACTAAAACATTGGTTTCAACAATAAAAAATAGGTAGAAAAATGACGAAACCAAATTTGGTTTCAACATAAAATTATCATTTCACCAACACAACTTCAACGAAGGAACCAAATGCACCAAACTGAATAAACTAGAAAACATTAGTTGAAACTAAATTTGGTTTTAACATAAACGTATTGTTCCACAACTAAAACTTTGTTTTCACTGTAAAAAATAGGCAAAAATCAGATGAAACCAAATTTGGTTTCATTAAAAGTTACGATTTTCACTAACACAAACATTGGTTTTAAAGTTGTTTAGTTTTTGTTAAATTTGATGAAACCAAATTTGGTTTCATCATTTTTCTGACATTTCACCAACACAAAACCCTAATTTCGACAATGATGATGTATCGTTATTTTTTGTGATGATTTTTGATGATGATAATCTGGAGGTGTTGGTGATATTTTTAGAGGATAGAAGGAGGAGGAGGAGGTTCTTTTGGTTGAGTATATGGACGTGTAGTGGTGGGTGAGAAAAGATAAGGAGGAGGAGGCGATGGGGGAGGAGGAGATGTTGTCGATGTAAAATCAGGACATAGAAAGAGAAGGAGGTGCTGGTAGTGGTTGTGGAGGAGGCAGAGGTATTGTTAATGGCGGAGTTACTTTTGGTGAGTATAAAAGTAAAATAAAAAAAGAAAGAGGTGTTGGAGGAGGAGACGGAGGTGATTGCTGCCAATCTATCTTTTTTCACTGGTTTGGTGGTGACGAAGCTATTGTTGCTGGTGCTGATGGTGGTGGGAAAAAGGAGGAGACAAAAAAAAGAAGAAAAAAAAAGTTAAAAAGAAAAAAAATCCGATGATAAAAAAATAGGATCAAAGTAAAATTTTAAGAAATAATAAAAATTAAATTTAAAATTACAAATTAAAACGGAGGTTTATCTCTTTTTTTTTTCAAACGGCTTTTCTAGAAATAATATAAGTGGGATTACACCAACGACGGCTGTCTTGATTTTTAACTTTTTTTTTAAAATATAAAAAAGTAAAATAATTTTTTCTAATAAAAACTTTGTTGGAATTAAAGCAAATGGACAATTTAAATCATGACCAATATCCATTAGATTTTTTATTTTATTTTGCTCTATCTAGTAAAATCAGGTCCCCTGAAATCAATCATCCTTTCTGTATTCTAGGACAAAACACGAGCCAATCCCCTATCCTCTGATGACCAAAGTAATTTCTAGGTGTCCGATGGAAATGATTTTTGAATAAATTTTTTTCCTTTAAATGGGCCCCACTGAATCCTTATATGCAGCAAAAAATGCAAAACGTAGAAACGGATTACTCCTGCCAATCATTTGAATAACGGTGCACTCTTGCTTGCATGGGCCTTGGAGTACATGCTCTCTGAGTAAGGTGTTAGGATGTGGGACCTACGAGGGGATATTCTGTGGTCCTACCCAGTGTAGTCAATATTGGTCGCGTGATATTGGTGTTTTTCGTTGTATTGTTTTAAGACCGCGATGTTTCATCAAATATCATCGTATCAGTCGATATGGTCGAGATTCGTCCGATATTTAAGGTATATGCTTGTTTTTTAATCTAGATTTTTGGAACTTTGAACTTAGAATTGTAATATATTAAAATGATCTCTTCTTAACGTATGGTTGTTAAAATTGTTGGTAATAAATCAACAAAAATATAGTTAATTCTTGGCATTCACATGTATAAAATTTGGATATAAGATTTTGGACTCCTGATATTTCACCGATAATCTCCCCGAGATATCGTTATCAAGGTGTCAAGATCCCGACAGCGACGAAATCGAGATCCGAGATTAACCATGTAGGACTCCTACCTATGTTTGTTGTCTTGTTGATATCAGGGGATATTATGTGGGTCCTGATGAATTGGCTGATTTTATGTTTGTTGCGTGCGGCTGTGCGACGTACAAGAACCAACACTAACACTTGAAAAGTGAAAATAAAATTGAAGTCTAATATAAATGTATACAAAAAGAACCTACCTCTTGTGGACGTCCACCATTTAAAATCCCATGAAGTGATACAAGAATAACATTAACCGTCTTAGGGGAAGAATTCATCCCTAATATAGATTGGATTACGATGAATATAGACGGGACTGCCAAAACACATCCAAGAATTATAAGTATAGATTTTATCTGCAGATATTTGGAGGCGGAAACAATGATGGCTTTAGTGCAACCACTAGGAATAACAACTGGTTTAACAGCTGAAACTTGGGCCATGTTAATAGCATCCAGAACCGCGACTGAAAGGCAATGGCTAAAAGTTTTTTTTGCGACAGATTTAGAAAATCTCCTACGTTTCATAAGCTCTCCCAATACACCTCCATGGTGTATATCGGGAATAATCATGAAATAAGTAGAAAATTCACTAAATACTGCAGTGTGCTATCCAACACAACTACAATGAAAGAAACCAGGCAGCAAATGACCTAGCAAATCAAGCAGCGGATGGAAATCAAACATGAAATCTTTCAATAACAACCTGGGACTAGGTAATCCCAAATTTTCTTAATCAGAATTTTTAACTAATTATGGATACCACATACACACGTGTAATCGTTCTCTAATTGTTTAATAAAATCCATGCTTCAAAAAAAAAGAAAAAAAGAAAATTGTATACTATAATTTACCGAAAATTAACTCCATATATGGGTCGACAACATTTTATCTCACCAGGTATTAGTAGTAGAAATATGAGCCTTGTGTATCAACAGGATAAACATCAACATAATTTTGTATTCATGAATCAAAATTCAAAGGAAGTCAATCTCGAGAAATTAGGAAAAACACATGGTACTCATATCTCGAAACTTGTGGGTCCATGATAGGTGTAGAAAGTTCATTATTTGATGATTAATTCTTTATGCTTTTCATAGTTATTTCTCTTGTATTAGTGTATATTATACTTTTTAGTTTTTTAGGTACTTTTGAGTCATTTGGAGTTAGAAGAAGAAGAAATCATTCAAGAAGGGCAAAAAGATCATTTCATAGGCAAGTGATATTAAGAGCTCATATTGAGGATAAAGGGCAAATAGCTGAATGTATAAGGAATTCCTAAAGGGCAACCAAATTTTGGGTGTCTATATAGATTCCCTATATCATAACCTAAAAGCTAAATTACGAACAATTTTTATCATCTCCACTACAGTTCACGCCGGATGCCAGGGTTGTGTATGAATGCAGATGAGTTAACTCCGACTAACCTAGGTTTTGTGGGTTGGTTCGACGGGTGAGGTAGTTTTGGTTACGGGTAAGAGATAACAAGAGTTGGTTGTTTGCAACGGGTTTGCTTTGGACCTGGAAGTTGATAGAAGATGAATGTTTGAATGAGTTGCAATGAGAAGAATTCCATGGAGTTTTGAAAAAAACGATGGTGACAATTTGTTGTTAGGTTCGGAATAAAAAGAAAATATGGATCGATGGGTCTGTTGTGGTTTGGAGAGTTGATTTTAGTTATTGCAGCAGAATCTAGTAACGAGATGAATTTTGGGTTTGGTTTGATTGTTGGTTGTGACGTTAGAAAACAAGGAATGATATGAATTGATGCCTTGAGATTATGATGCTGAATGGTGAGCAGTGGCGGAGCCAGGTTTTAGTTTTTGGGGGACAAAAATATTATATATATTTGATGGACTATAAAATGTGAAAACTCAAGAAACTTAGGGACTAAGATATAAAAATTTAAGGATTAATGGTAAAATACAAAGGAAACTAAGGGACAATTTAGGATTATATGAATTTATTTTATTTTACTTTATTTAGGGGGAGGTGAATTTATTTTATTTTACTTTATTTTACTTTATTTAGGGGAGGGAGGCTAGAGCCAGGTCTAGCTCACATGTGGTTCCGCCACTGATGGTGAAGATTAATCGAGATTGAGCTGCTGGTGGTTATAATAGAGTGCAACAATGATGAATGGGTTATGGTTTAGAGCTGAAACAAAGATGGAGAATTGAAAGTTAGGTTGTGAGAGAAAAGAGTTGTTGCTTGGAATGAATGTGCGTGATTCTTATGAATGGTTGAATGATTGTATTAATGAAGTATGCAAGGAAGGAGAAGGCATGATTGAAACTGCAACCAAGACTTTGCATGAATCACCAATCACCAACAAACATGCCCATAAACTGTTTGGTGAAAGTTCTCATAGATTTGGTCGTGACTGAGGAAGAGTTTGAAATAGCCTATCATTTTCACAAGAATGACAGGCCTAATAGTTTGTTTGGGCTTGTTACATTCGTGGGATGCCTCTAGACTAAGGGTTGTTTTTTATTAGACTTTATTTTGAGCGTGACCTAATTTTCGGAACAAAAGAGTTAATAAGAAAGAGAGTTTTATTCCAAGAGGTTTCTGAAAGGAAAAAAGCTATATAAGAGCAACTTCAACAAAAGGAAAAGATATCTAGATTTTCATGCAAAATTATACTGCATGGAGGCAAAATTATACTGCATGGAGAACAATAGATGACTTCCCACCCTATTCGATCGAAGGTGATGGTATTTTTGTTAATAGCTCTTTATACTGGCTGTGTCGAGATTGCATTCCTACAGCACACATACTGAATAACAAGTCATCCCCTCCTACTGAATACATTGGTAGTTTGTTTCAAGTCATTGTTGTGTTTGACGTCGCAAGCGAAAAATTTAGGTCAATACCCATTCCTAATTTCATCATGGATCAACCTGACAGTTTTGAGGATTTGGATTTCGGAGATCGCTTTGTTCATATATTAGAAGTGGATGGACATATAGCACTGACAGACCAAGTGAACAGTCAGATTGTGAAGTTGTGAATATTTGACGAAGATGGTAATAGCCACAAGAAGATTGCTACTAATGCTACTATTAGTAGTAGAGATGGTAATTGGATAGAAGAGACGATTTTAATGCCTTTTGGTCCTCCAGAGTGGCACAAATATTTTATTGAGTCCATTACGGGTACCAATCAGCTTGTTATAGGAAACTCAGTGCCATGGTATGCCACATCCGTGTACACTCTTCATCTTTACGACCGGAAAAATAAGATTTTCATGCAGGTTGAGATCAGTGGAATGCCGAGGAATCAATTTGTTGGATCAAATCGAATGGCGAATTTCATAGAAAGTCTTTTACCGGTTCCAAAGAAGCAGCAACAAGAGTAGTACCCTCAATCTCATAAATTATGAAATAGAAACATTGTTTTACATTGCTTTGTTTGTTTATCTATTCCAGTTTTATTTTTGTCTTCGGATATCAATTAAAAGGTTACTATAGATTCATAGATTTACAGAATGAGTCAAAAGGCAGAAACTCAATACCATGCATTATCATTCATGCAAACGTAAATACTTGAACTACACTCAAGATAGGCTCATTTTGTATACGACCAGTGACATATTAAGGTGCACTCAAAATCCACCGAGCTTAAAGCTTAAGAAAATTTCAATACATTTCACAACCACGTACCTGCAAAATTTACTCGTTCACAACAAAAAGTACACAACTGTCGAGGGAACTACTAGGTTGGCTAAAGAAACAGTTAGAAACTCTAAAATCATTACTTGCAAGCCTTAACCATTGCAGCGTAATTATTTGTCCCTGATCTATACTTGTTTCTTTACCAAGTTCAAAGTTACAGTGTCATGCATGAGGTATTTGTGGTAGTCCAACCTAAACTATGTTGAGAAACTCAGTAATCAATTTCACATTTCCTCTTACTTTCAGGATGTGGTTCCTTAAGACTGATGCAATTTATTTGTGCTCTTCAAGGCACGTACTATTATTTATTTATATTTTGAAATGTGAGATTGTATTAAAAAGTAAATGACCAAACAGTGAGGGAAGCGAAGATGCGATTCGAGTTCTTTCCTCTCATGATGCTTCTCATATAAAGGATTCCATCAGTGAACGAGGGGACAATTCTAGCATGTAAGCGGCTTTCTACTGACGTCTTTCCAGTGACTTATAGACTACTACAAGTGCCCTAGTGGTTGCAGGATGGAGTCGTCGGTCACCAGCTGGTCAAGTCCCCAGCAGGACATCTTATCCTTGTGACTTCGTGCATGTGTACACCTTATTTACTGGTCCAGGTGTTTGCATACTTGGCCATTCCCGGAAGGGTGGAGACTTTTCAGTTTCTCACCCTTTTGTTAACCGCATGTCTCACCTCTTCTGTTGGGGACGTGTCTCTTACTGAAAGCATGTCTTCACCTCTTCAGTTTCCTTGTTAATAATTCATCTTCCCTGTGGAGGCCTAACTATTCCAAGGCTTCTTTTCTGTTACCTTTCGTAACATTTTCTTACTGCTCCCTCTCTCTCTCTTCTACTGAATTCACCTTCATCTACTACAAGCGGCTCTGAAAAAGAATATACTTCTCCAGCGAGGAGGACCCGACAGGAGAGGAAGAAAGTTTTCTTAGTTATTAATCCCACCGTTCTCAAACAGCAAGCGAGTCTTAATTAGGAGGTAACACGGCTATACACATGCCAACCATGTCCTCTTCAGAGATCATGGTCCTGCATTTTAGGTACTCAATGCGGAAACGCCTGACAAACACTCTGAGCTTCTCGCAGGGATGATACTTGATCTTGCTGAGGTCTAAAATTGAGATCTTTACTAGTTTGGAATATAACTTTTGTATGAACGCTTGGCGCATCACGTCCCATGAGTGGATCTTGCTGAGGTCTGAAAATACAAAAGAAACCAAAACTTTCAATTTAGAAATCAAGCGTAAAGCCTAAGAAGACTTGTCGAATTTGAATCTCAAGTGGCAGGAGAATTAAATTGGCAGAGTATATATAGTCCGCTGGTAACGATAGTCATGGGATGCCCCCATGGGCCTGAAATCAACTTTTGTTCATTCAAGCCATCGAATTGTAGAGTATTTCTTTTCTTCTCTTTTTAATATAATTCTAAATTCTGTATAGAATTAGATCAATATTAATGGGTCAACTTAAAAGAGGCCCTTCTGTATGATGAGAAAATGCAAAAAGTTTTGAAGTTGTTTCTCTCTCGTCCATTTCAATTTGGCTTCAAATTTCATCAAAATTGTATTAAATTTGATCGATTTTTCAACCAAAATCTCCAAATTGTTTTCAATTTATTACGGTTTAAGGATCGAATTTTAATAATAATCCTTCAATTTGATATAGTTGCTTTGATTAAAGAAAATAAGTTTTTTTTTTGTTAAAATCTGCGGGCATCCAACTCAAAACCAATTGGCAATGAGTAGAGTGGCCCTTTCATATTATATTTTAAATTTATTATAGAGATATTAGCAATGTGGGACTATTATCCTTCACACGCCTCCTCACGTGTAGGGCACTCTCTGTGGGCTTTTAACACGTGAACATTATATGTACGGGTAGCCGTTGGGCTTACTCTCGTACGGGTCTGGCTCTGATACCATGTTAAAGTCTGCGGGCATCCAACTCAAAACCAATTGGCAATGAGTGGAGTGGCCCTTTCATATTATATTTTAAATTTATTATAGAGATATTAGCAATGTGGGACTATTATCCTTCACATTTTTCAATCCAATTTATTCTAATCTCGATCAAAATTTCATTAAAAAATTCTAAATTGCTTTTAATTTATTAGTATAAAATTTTAATTGAAATTATTTGGAGAAAATTTAAAGAAACCATATTGGATTAAAAAAAATTAAACATGACGTTTCTTAATTTCCACTAAATTATAATCAAATTTGAGTAGATTACAAGTTAAAGTTGTTTTGACCTCAGTAATAGATTATAAATTATAAAAAATTTAGATTTATTAAATATTTTGTAAATATCATGTGATTTTTGAATTAATTTAGTTTGTTGAACCTTATTTTAATATTTTGTTTCTTTTTCATAGACCTCAATGAAATCAAAATGGTTAGAAAGACAGTTTTGTCAAATCATTACCAATATCCATTGTAATTTCGGTCGATCTGAAATGTGTGTTCCTCTAGCTAGTAAAATCAGATCCCCTCGGAACAGTCATCCTTTTTTTATATTTCCGGCTCATTTCTACCTAACTGCCGGATGTCTAATGGAAAATGAATCTTGAATGATGATTTTTTGCTCTAAAACGAGCCCACAAATCCTTGGACTCCGTGCAGAAAAACGGATTACTCCTGCCAACTCATTTTAATAACCGTGCACTCTTGCCCGGAGATTTGGAGTACATACTCTTTCTTTCGTTTTCCTCGTGTTTCCTGTGGGACCCAGTGACCCGCGGGGGATATTCTCTATATTTATTAGTATGAATATCATATTAGGTATAAAATCCAATATATTTAATAAATAGTATCTAGTTCCATGGACCTAAATTGATCCGTAATTTTTTAGTATGTTTTTAAATTTAATCAGTCTCAGATTTTATTTATCAATTAAATTAAATATTTTTTATTTTACTATTAAATAAAAATTTGATATTTTAAAAGAATTTTAGTTACCGTTTAAGATGTTCTAAAATCTTTATATGTTGTGAATCCACACACTTTTATAAGCTCCTTGTATAATCCGCGAGTACTGGGGATCAGCTTGACCTTCCTGACGGAATGAGTTGACCGATTTCCTAAGCAAAGCTAAGTTAAGTTAAGCTAGAAAGTCCTCAATTTTAATAGTGTAATAAAGAATAAAGCCCTTATGTTTTTTTTCTTTTGACATAAAATCTAAAGCGTCATAAATTAACGAATTCGTAACTATATTTTGAGATTCTTGATGTGTTATGTTTATTTGTCGGAATTTCGTATAACACTGGAGCTGTTATAAAATCTAATGTGTCATAAATTAACGAACTCTTAACTAGATTTTTAGATAATCATGATCTTTTTTTAACTGTAAGCGTATAAATGTACTCCTTCCTTTCCTTATATAAAAGCGGAGAAGTGAAATTTTTTTGGAATAAGAATTTTTTTTGTTTTCATATATATATATTTTTTTCCAGTTTTATCCTTTATTCTATTTTCAATGCTAGAAAACAACTTAATTGTGATGATATTTCTATACATTATAAACAAGTATAATATGTGAAAAAACCTATTTTGACATTAGAGTTCCTCCTATCTAATAAAACTACTAAAATCTAAAACTCCACCTTTATAAATGACACGTAGAAAATATATTTTTACGGTTAGTATAATTTATTTGACAATCCGATAAAGCAAATAACACATTATTTTTATAATGGTCAAATGTATTTTAATACTCTTTCCGTTTTAAAAAAAGTGATATTTTTAATTTTTTAATATATTTTTAGATAGAAATAAAAAAGTAAAAGTATGATTTTTTTTTTAAGAAAAAGATAGTACGTTGAAGTATCAATCGAGGGCAATCAAAAAACAACATCTACATTTGAAAATAAAATTATGAGAGTGTCTGGATGTAAATTAGAAAACAGTTTCTTAACTTAATCAAATTGACAGACCAAAAATTAACATATAACCAAATCAAGTTTACAACGAGAGTGGAAATATGGAAACAAATCACAACACTAAAGAAAATAAACATAAAGAGATACTGCAATAGATGAATTGAACCTAGACTTGGACAAGGGTAATTATGTTTTTGTCTCTTACATAATTACAGTAACGGATTAACCATTACATAATTATATTAGTCAATGAACCCTATTTAATTGTTGGATTTTACATTTATGACGTTAAAAAACATTATCCCATTATTGTTTTCCTTTATAAGAACACAAGCATCATATGCCAAATGCTCTAAATCTCTTTATCCCTGTAAGCCTTTTCATTTTTCATTCACTATCTCAACCCAAAAAAATAATCATTTCTCATTCACTCTCCGTAACTAGCTCGGTCTCAAACTTTTTTTTGTTTGTTTTTATAATTGACATGGTGAGTAGTAGATAACTCTTATTTTCTTTGGGATACATAGAGTGTAGCCAAGTTTTCGTAGCTAGGGTTTATGTATCTTTTTGTGCCTTCTTGACACAAGAAAAGAAATATATAAGTACATAGGATTTTTTTTTTTTTTTTTTGTTAGGTTTTTCAAAAAAAAATTATGGGAAAGTTTTTCTTAGTTGCTTTTGTACGTGATTTATGGTTATGACCTCACAAAATGTAGCAAAGATCTATTGTTTTTATTCTCCCGTGTCTCCTCGGCCTACTACAAGAAAAAAATATAAAAGATTATAATACATATTCAGAAAAAAAATTGATTTTATAAATATTTACTATCTTTGTCTGTTTTATCTTTTATCTTATTTCCAAAATAAGAACATTAACCTGTTTGTGATGATACAAATATATAATAAATATATATATATGTAAAAAATTATCTTAAAATTTAATTTTCACCTATTTAATGGGACAATTAAAATTAAAATTAAAACTCCGTCTTTATATAAGGGATAAAAGGAGTAATTTTTTTTTGTCTATTTTAATTTTTTCTTCATTCCTTTTTTATAGAATTTTTTCTTAACTGCTGTTTATAATTATTGTGAAGAATAATAATCTCATAATATTAATATGATTATTGTGAAGAATAATAGTCTCATAATATTAATATTCCTTTAATAAATACTGAATATAATATTGAAATATCATTTCACTTATTGCCAAATAGTTTTAAGTTAGTGGTCCGTTAACTTTCAACAGTTGTTACCTCAAAAAATTTAGCGAAGGTTTCTTTATGTATCATTTCGCACCTGCTCGGCACTCGTATATCTATATTAAACCTTTTTTTAAAGGAAAAATACAAAGTGAAAGAAGAGCGATATTGATTGCATTTCATTTTTAGGTTTTTTTCTTGAGATACATATATACTTACATATTTTACAGGCATTCTTCTTTACAGGAGAAAATTTAAGCGCATCATCGTCCTATTCGTTAGGAGGTAGCAGAGGAAGCGCACCACAAAGACAACAAAACCAAAATACTTTTTTTGGATGTTCATCAGTAGTGGTTAATAACAATAACAACAACAACAGCAGTGGTGGTGCAAGAGGCAGCACTATCCAAGCCTTTGGTGGCATTGACGCTAATGCGCCTGCGCTATCTGCAGAAATTGTTGAAACTAGTATGAGTAAAGGACGTCCGGTAGATGACAATGACATAATCGCCCGCAAAAAGCGAAAACGGTGAGGTTCATTTTTAGCAAGCGAAAATGATATTTGCATTGAACAAAAGAAATATTAGAATGATCGGAAATGCACAAACTAAGATCAAGTTTACGTTTTCTTTTCTTGTTTCAGGAGAGACGAAAACCGCTTAGCAGCACAAAGGTTACGGATGAAAAGAGTACAATATAAAGAAGAAACAGACAAGAAAATCAAAGATTTGGAGGTATAATGTAGATATGTATATTATCCTTTGATTGTCAACTAAACTGTTTCAACTAGATAACCTTTGAAATTTGATTACAGGAAAAGAACTTGCTGTTAACTGATGAAGTATCATCTTTAACTAATCAAGCATCGCTTTTACGTGTTCGAGTGTCGAGTTTAACTGATGAAGCGGCCGGATGGAAGAAAATAGCTCTAACCTCGATTCATGAATCTTACACAGATGGTACTTACTTAACCCAAATTAGTTTATGAGTAATATATTACATATGAATACTATTAAAGTTTATGAACCTAATCAACCTTGAAAACCGGTTTGCAACAATAGGATTTCCAATGGCTTATGCGCCTACATGTCAATTATGTGGTTGTTTTGGACACACTGCAAAGCATTGTCCGCAGCGTTATGAGTTTCCTTTCGAACAAGAATATAATGTTGTGCCGAATGCAGTGACTACCTCAACCATTGGGTCTCCTCCTATTGATCTGAATGGGTATGCCGATAGTATTGGTGCAACATCGCATAAGACATCAGATATGGGTAATGTTTAATCTTAATTGTCCCTCATTATGGTAGTGATAACGTGTTTGTTGCTAATGGACTTAACCATTTGTACGTACGTTGCAGTTGAACGGCAAAGTCTGACAGACGAGGAAGATGAACTGAGGATACTCTTACAGCAACCAACAACAGGAGAAGATCTTATTAGCCGTTGCTCATTGGTTGAAGTAAATGCTGATTCTCTCGATGGTTAGAGTGATTTCTTCTTATTTGGCGAACCCTGATTGTCAGAACAACGTCAATGAATAAATTCAGATACTTGGTTTGGGATAGTTGAATGCATGGTTTTGTAGTTGTTATTGGGATGCTGCTGTTCTAGGAAACAGCTAACCATTTGATGTTGCAGCTTATGCTACTTTGTATCTTTTTTCTGATAACTATTATCAGTTCGGTGATTGTTGTTGATTAATGAAATTGCCCTTTTGCCGCAAAGAAAAACAATTTATGGGCTTGTAGCCGATATCATGCTTTTCTCTTCGTCTTCGAACTGCTGAATTTCGACACTTGCTCTTGGTAAGTGAGTTTTCAAAAACTTTATCGGGTTAGTATAGTGTTCATATTCGAGTTCCATTGCTTTATATTCATTATGCGGAAACTCATTTTAACGTATCTTAATCAAACAACTCTGATTCGGGGCGGAGCCAAAAATCCTGCCATGGGAGGGAAGTCGGGCATAAATGGGATTTGAAGCCCAAAATTTCAAAATTATTAGGCTTTAAAGCCAGCCCAGCAAGGTGGGTAACTACCAAACCTATCTGTGTTTTTTTTTGTGTTTAGGTTCCAGAAATGTGGCCAGTAGAGCGAAACAGTCTTCAAAATGACCAGCTTTAAATTGACAAAATTGATGTAAACATTTCCTAAATGTGTCAGGGGTTGGAACTCTGGGAAGAAACACAGCTTTTCAGTTTAAATTTTTGCCAGAATGATCAAACAGACCAATTTGTTGCAATTTTTTTGTTATTGAATGTTTTTAGGGGAAGTACCCAAACATGAATCTGTACGAGTAAGGAAAAAAATACAATCCCAACAGTGATGATGAGTGGAGTTTGAGTTCTAACTTCTAACCAGCTCGTTTTCGGCGAACATAAGAACTAGTGGTACAAAAAACAAGGCGTGTTAAATTTAAAGTCAGTCGAACCCCAATCACCTCCTTAAGGTTGGAGCACCATTCACTCATTGCTACGATGTCGAGGTTTGAGCAATTAGAGACTCCTTAGCAGATGGATAAGTAAATATCTTTCAGGAAAATAAAACAGAAAGAATATACTCCCTTCGTTTCAGTAAAAGTGTTACTATCACTTTTGTTGAAACGGAGGTAGTATTATATATACTTCTCTGGATGGTCAGTCCGTGTAGGTTATATTCTTATATACAGAGTACATTAGGCTTATTATCCAACCATGATCAATCTAAACACAAAAGAATAATCGGAAGGATTCATATGATTCAGACAGAGTTCGAATCCTACATGATGCTTCAGTGATGTGCATATTGCGAGCTAATCACCTTCTTTATTCTAATCACTATTTGTTTTTTATTTTTGGTGGAACCCGGTACCTGAAAGGTGCGTGGCCGTTCGATCCCAGAGCTGAGTGAACCCGGAAAAAGGCCTTCAAGTTCCACTCCATGTAATGGGGAACAGCAATACTCAGCCAGATACATCTTTGTTGTATGAGAGGGTTTTAAGTTGGTTCTGATGTGAAGATCAAGGTTTTCCCCAGAACAAAAAGTATCAATGAGAACACGCCAAGGAAAACTGTGCTGATTAGTTTTCGATCCACCGTCCATCCATATATAGTGACTCCAGCCAGATTGGACTGCAGATACATTACTGCATAACAAAAGTTTAAAGAAAGTCAACTTTGTTTAAATGCAGAAAGAACGAATATTGGGATATAATCACATAATGTTTGACATGAATAAAAGAATTTGGGAGAATTACTAAAAAACGATAGAGCAAAGTACTACTCCAATGGCTAATTGATAGGGAACAGTATTATAGAAGCTCAGAGCATTAAATCACATACCAAATGCTTGTCTCTTGTTGTATGCAGACAAATGAGAAGCCATCTGTGTATAATTTGGTGGTCCGATGCTATCCAATGACTCCAAATCACTTTCAGAGAAGACTGCAGGTATTGGTCTTATTGGATTAGCAAGTGCCTCGCAGTTGCCCACACTATTGGAGCCTCTCATATGATGAATTACTTGTTAATAAGGCATGCCATCGACTAGCAACAGATGCAACTCGTGCTGCTCTATGAGAGATCTTTGCGGCTGCATGTAAGCAAAGGCCTATGCTAACAATTTGAACAAAGGAACTGACCTGGAAACATACACAAACATAGCCTTCAAAAAGCTGAAGCTAATGAATCCAAATGTGTGTCCGGGCATGGAGCAAGGTATTTGTTAGGACCTGCAATCCCCAATATAACTAACGAATCCAAACAAGTCTTTGTAACATTTACAAAAGGGATATTGCCAAAATAGAACTTACTGTGAAATCCCCCCCATTGATGAGAGTGATGATTTGATGATACCCAGTAGTTCGGAAGAGAGTCAGCACTTGACTAGATGTCACAACCAGGAATTCCAAAAGAAGAAAGATCCGGAATCTGTGGCTTATTTTAGAGAGATAGTGCCTTAGCCGAAGATGTTCATCAATAAGTGCAGTAACATCTGAATCCCTTTCCAAAAGATTAATGTAATCAGCAAAGTGGATAACTTGAAGATTGCACACTAAATAGAACAAAACACTGGCCGACAGAGAGATTATTGTAGAATAAGTCCACGAGGAAAGCAAAGCAAACAGTATAGCAACTGAGATCCACCAGGACTCACGGTCAACATATACAACTCGGATAACTTCACGAATAGTCTTCAAAAGAAAGCAAGGTATTATCCACAGAACAAGCAAGCGGAAGAACCCCTAATGCAAATGAAATACCAGCACGAAAGTTTCCTCAATTAATATCGTACAAGCCACATTATTCCGTTCTATCTAAGCACACCATAAACGATATAAGAAATTCCTAATTCAATTCCAGATCTACAATGTGCCTGAATCATTTATCAACAACTAATCAAACTTGTGATGCACACTTAAGATACTCATTCCATCACAAAATTCACAACCCATATACTAGTTTAAGATTCAACACTCTTAAAATGCACCGTAGCAGTATCTTAATGACTAAGGAGTAAGGACGGACAGGGCAACTAGACAAGGACATGGTCATGACTTACTTCTCAATGCACACAATTTCACCCTAATGGATGCCAAAAATAGAATCAAAACAAAATTAGGACATACTCCCTCTGTTCCTCATAAATTGACCTATTTGAAGTTTGCACAATTCACCTTGTTTATTTTGAATAGCTCAATTTATGAGAAACTAAATTTCAAAATGAAAAGTTCAATTTATGAGGAACGGATGGAGTACAAAGAAACTTTTACCTGAATCATATGGATGTATTGTCTCCGGAATTTGTCCATGTGACCATGATACCGATCAACAAAAAGGAATTTCCGAATCCCATGTTTCCTCAAATTATGAGAAACACAGAGTAAAGAAATGGCAGAAAGAAGAGATTTAGAAGCTAAAATATCAAGTTCAAATTCATTGATTTGATATTTTTCACAACCTGAACAAGCAGGAAGTAGTAAAATTGAGACTGGTATTGAAACACCAATAATTACAAATGTAAACCAAGATATTGTAATCCCTAATAATGAAGATTGATGAAAACCAAATAAGAATAAGAAATTGTTTAGTTTCTTTAGGTTTTCTTCTAATTCTTCTTCTTCTGTATCACTTAACTCTTCTCCTTCTTCTTTTAATAGGATCATGTTTTGATTTGGGTCCATTAATGGAACTCTTAAGACTGCTGTAGTGAATGGTTCTTCTGTAACTGTGTTATGTGGATCAGCCATGAATTCTTTTTTTTTATATACGAAAGAAGATTGTATTGAAATATTAATGAGTTACAGCATCTGAGTCTTGTAACAATTGATCTCTAATACAATTTGGGGGAATCAGCCATGAATTCTAGAGACAGAAAGCTGTAGTTATTGGGAATTTGGGATTGCCGGAAACATAAAGGAAACATGTTGACTCAAGATGATGGAATTTGTCTTGTACGTGGCCTCGCAGTATCCTAATAATACTACCACACAACTATAGTGTTTTATTCACATCATTTATTATTTTTTATTTTTTTTTTCTCGATATTGTTGGGAATTTTGTTTTCACTATATATTTTTCGGCTAAAAAAATAACTACGGAATTTTGTTTCACAATATCCAGCTGAAATTTTTTATTTTCCAATCTTAATAAGTTGATATCAACCGTAACCAATTTTACGCTTTAGAATTGCTATTTTTCCATCATCTGATTTACAGTTGGGAATATAAGAACTCTCAACCGTAAACAGTTTCAAAAATTATTTTTTAACCTTAATTTAATCCAATTAAACCTTCTAACGAATTAAAAGCAAAAATAAATTGTGAAAAATCGACGATTAATCGTCGTTGAAGAAAAAAAAAGGAAAATGGATGGTGCGATGTGATGGAGAAGAAAAAAAAGAAGAATAATTTATTTAGACTTGTTTTAATGATCATCGTCTTTATCATGATGAAAATCTGATCATCTTTTTCATGATTTATGAAGGAAAAGATAAGAAGAAAAATAAGTTAGATTTGAGTTTATTTATGGGTAAAGATATTTTGATTTTTCATACGAATTAGATCCCCTATATCCACATTTAGGATGGTCCAATCCATTTTGGTAAGTAAATGAAATCAAGAAAACAAGTAAATAATATCAAAAAAATAAGAAGACAACAAATTTTAATACTCCCTCTGTTCTATTTTAGATGAAGGTTTGAGAATTTTTTTTTATTTAAAAATATTCAAAAATTTTATATTTTTTTATAAAACTATCGATAACATTCTTAATTTTTTTTTGGAATCATAAGTATTTTTTAACATCGTAATAGTAATTAACATTTGAAAAAAAAATTATGGACACAAATGGAAAAGATATAGGATTTTTTCTTTTCCTTAATCTGCATAAACTCACCAACACTCTTATTTAAAGTGGAACGGGAGAAATATTAGATTAGATTTCCGGAAGTGAATTAGAAAATATATATACTTGTATTACTCATCAAATAAAGCCGTACAAATTTTAACAACAGGATTCCTTTAAGTGGTAGCATCCTCAAGGCGTATAAGCCACTAACTAGACAACTACAACAATTTTATACATTGGAGGTTGAACTTATGTTCAACGAACAAACAATGAAATAGCCTTTAATTTGACACTAAGATTCAAACCGGTGTGTGAACCATGGTTCACAAAATTCGATGTTGAAGGTTATAATAATATTTTACAATTCCACCATTTCCAAGTGAAGATGTGAGCCATTTAACTTATACTTCCAAAACCAGCTTCCACGGTCCGTCATTTCCTTCTGTATAGTTTCTAACATAACAGATAGACCTGAAATACGGAAGGAAAACAACCCAAAAAAGATAAATCCCTTAGAATTTGACAGCTCTACTCCTTGGGTAAATGAAGTTAAACTAGAAGGAAATAGGTTAATTAGTGCTAGGAACCTGTGTTTCCTGTTGTAACCAGCATTTTGTAGCCATCTGGAACTTCAAATACATGATTTCCCTGGATAGAAATGCAGAATTGTTAGAGAAGTCATAACATTTTTCTCCCATGGTATACAAAGGCAGCCATCAATAAGACAAAGTTAGCCAGCAGCAACAACAAACTGAGGTCAACGCGCCCATTTTAGGTACAAACACCCTCAACCATCTGAACTGTATTTCAGAAACCATAATATCGGGTGCCTACTTTGTACTAACCTCTAAGACTACATCATATGCCTCAAATTCAGCATTCCCGTGCAGCATGATCTTTACGGCTTCGAATCTCTGAACATCATGTTTCCAATAAATATTCCCAGGATGATTCCAGTTGATCCCTCTATTGATGACCTTAACATTCTCTAGTTTACATTTTCCACACCTGTCACCAAACAAAAAGTTCGCCTCATTTCTAACGTTCATCTCTGAAAGATATTCCTTATAGATTATTGAGACTTGATAACGAAACTGATAAGTTACCTGTATCCATACTGTAGTATGGATTCCTCAGTTTCTTCTGTCCTCGATGATCCCAAAACATTTTCAGCAATAACAATCAAGCTTCCCTCGAGCTGAATTGGAAGTAAAAAAGGCAACTTCAGAAACCAAACATTTAATCATATCCAGAATTAAGAAAGTTCCAGAATCAAAAGATTGTGTATCTGGTAAGAACTACCTCAACATTTCGCCATGAAAACTCTGCAACCTCAATCTGTAACTCGGAACCTTCAGTTATGGCACCTCTTTGGAACTGGTACAATGAGATAAAGTTAAGATAAAATTTAGTAATGACAGGATACTTTGCAATATCACACTAAATGAACCCCAAAAGCGGTGCGCGAGTTGCAACCATACCTTTTGCCTTGTGACCTCCCAAAGAGGGCCTAAAGCAGGATGCAGAAAAATTAGGAATGGTGGTCCAGAATCGAAGTATTTGACGTTCCCTTTAATCTGGCAAGCATGGAATCATAAATACAAATAAATTCAGAAAATATTGTGAGAAATATTGTGGACATCAAACATCAAGGAAAAAGTAGGTTCTTAATAAACCACATGTAGCATGAGAACTGGAACTGATATTCATCATTTCATAAGCTACACATGGTCTCACACAAAATTTTTACCTCAGGAACTTTTATATCACAGTGGGACAAAATATCGGCTGCATTGCGTATAATATCCAATAGCGATCCATCTGGAGTCTGCATACCAAGTCAAAATCTTAACAAGGAGCAAGAGCATCCAATGTTTGAAGAACAACCATTATAACGTATTGGTACCCGGCTGTTACCGCTCTCAATTACAGTCTGGCTCTCAATTACAGTCTGGAACGGCTGTTATTTCGGTTATTTCCAGTTCTTTAGGCTGTTATTTACGTCTTTTCCGTTTTCATTTCTTTGTTCTATGATCGTTATAATGGTGACAGACTCATATGCTTATAACAGTTTACTTTAAACATTGCTTGTCGTATCGAACAAACATATCAAAGCTAAAACCGACAATAAGGGTAAAAACAATACCTGACGCATAGATTTATCTGTATGCTTTCTTTTCTTTTTAGCAGACGATGTAACCCTTTTTCTTTCATTGT
Organism: Papaver californicum; assembly: GCA_023531435.1. NCBI lineage: Eukaryota > Viridiplantae > Streptophyta > Magnoliopsida > Ranunculales > Papaveraceae > Papaver > Papaver californicum. The sequence continues at coordinate 847,418 of JAJJMC010033089.1, read as the reverse complement.
ACACGATAAATGTATCCAGCTCGTCTTTAGCAGATAGGCCCATTAGAGGAGTCCATTAATGCAGGCCAAGAATGGTAAGTTGGTAACAAGAATGCATGAGAGCTGATGGATATCTTACCTTCTACATCTTTATAACTTCGAGATGAATAGGTATTCATAAAGTTATCTGCAATATTTTGCATTGTGCATTCAAGTCTGCCACCAGGTACACTGAAACATCGAATAAGCAAATGTTAATGGAAATAAAATGTTTGTACTCATCCTATTAGAAAGATATGCAAACTGAAAAGTATTATTATGATAATAAATATGATCTACCTGTGTTGATATCCAAGATGATCTGTGTACACAACATTCTTTTTAAGATTTAATACCATTCCAGGTAGACAGGCAGAACTTTTACTTGAACCAACTCTTTCCGCAGAAGCTAAATCAACATATAGAATGTTTGTATTTGCTGGAAACTCTGCCTGCAAGCTTAACCACAAAATACAAGGTTCACATTGAAACAATATACTAATGGCCAATGAGAACCACTGGGAATTTACAACAAAAAAAAAGTGAAAAATTACAGACATTTAGTGAGTGCAGTTTCAAATTACAACACCTGAGGGATTTTAGTGGTTAAGGGTTTGAGCAGGAAATAAATGAGATAAGTTTCTTCCTTGCTTGTGTAGACATGCTATCATTATGTTCAGAAGTCAGGATGGCTCAAATGCAATAGTTTATGTATTGATAAAAAATTCTGATTTCTAAACTCAACAACAATTACCTGTAATGCATGCCAACATCTCAACAAGAATGATTTCGACGATTTCAAAGAAAGCAAATATACCACATTGAATGTTTACGTGAACAATTACTTGATTTATTTGATCTTAACAGTGTGATGAATATACAAAGTTATATTAGATCGTTGTGAATGACCTAGTACTACTGAGTGACTAAAGAAAAATATTTGAGTTCTCGTGAAATCTCATAAAACATGATGCCAGATGCTGAACATAACGACTAAAAAAGTTACCAGACCATGTTGATTAGTTCAAAAACTTGTCCAATACTGATAGTAATAAATTTCAACCTGCATGGAGCAGTAGTTTCATCTGTGATTCCAAACTTTTCGAATTCAGTGTACTCAATACATGATAAACCATATGCCCACTTTCCATCAGCATTCTTTTTTTCGATGAGAACATTAATTCCTTCTGTTGCACCAGACTTTCGGTCACATGATGCGAACCCTAGTTTCTGAAACCAGGAATAAGCATTGAAGATTATCATTACTGATGAGGTAAGTTTAGTTAACAAATTTCATAAATTGTAAACAGTACCTTTCCATGCCTGAGACCCATCCCTGCCAATGCTAAAAGGGTCAAATCTGTACCGGCCACAACATTACTGCAAAACCAGCACCAAGAACAAAGTTAACCCATGGGCATTCCCAAATAAATCTCGCTAGTCATATTAAAGATCAAAATCAAATAAACTAAGCTAACCTGACTTGTCTTACAGTTGCACCTTTTCTTCCATGACCAGAGAACCACCTAAATATGCCTTTGTCGTATGCAAGCTTCCATATCACACCGTGGCCGCCGGGTTTGCACACTGGTGCAAAAGGTTTACTAACAAGCCACTGGCCATCTTCCGCACTAACAGCTGGAACAAGAGGCTGGAAGTAAAACAAAACTAGACTACTGAGTGCAAAATGCTACTTCTATTTTCAGAAGAAAGGAGTTACCGGGATAACAGCTGAGAAAGAAAGACAGAGGTAGAAACCTGACAGCTTTCGAAATCGTACCTGCTCAAAAAGTTGAAAACTTGATTGCCCTCTTCCAAACCACCGGAGTCTTTCGCATAATGAGGTTATGCGCTCATGATTGTTCTTTGCTGCACTTGTCATTATTGCTACAGGGGTAATAGATTGCTTGCCATATATCTTATAGTAGAGAAATTCCCTAGCCTGGTACGAATAGAGACATCCTCAATAATCAATTGGAACGAGCATACATTCAGCAACTAAGGCTATGATTCAACGCATACTGGCTCATCTTTCTTCAAGCCTAATTAGTTAATAGTGAAAAGGAGTGTTATAAACTTAGTAAAAAGAGATATACCTGTAGATCTCTTATAAGACCTTCCAATAAAGTCCGTCCACAATAAGGAAGCATTGCTGTAGGAAGACATTCCCCTGTATCAGAGTCAACCAATCCAAGTCTATCACCTGCTCCACCCAGAGGATAAATTTCACCTAGTTCTGGCAGACCCTGGAAATGATGGAAACCTGATTACTCATCCAAATTAATCAGACATTCTAATATAGGACTACCTACAATTTCTCTTTTTACTTAACATTAAGAATAAATGCTCATTAAACTAACCTCAAGTCCCCAAAGAGCTGCCTGTGAAGCGTATTCCGTATCTTTAGAAAGATCTAATCCAGAAGGAACATGAATTTCTATAATCTGACGCTTCATTGACTCATCGAGATGGGAAGACCAGTTTTGTTTTTTCTTTTCACATGTAGATGCCGAAAGAAGCTCTAATACCATAACCTGATAGCTGCAAGAAAAACATATTGGAATTACACATCCATATCTCTATCTGCTAATTCTAAACACAAATAACATGGATTAGACAAGTTGCAAGCACAGAAAAATGACAATTCACTCTCGGAATGACATTGAACAGCCATGCTCAATTTATCAAGTCTCGATCTTACTAATCTATACATGTTCCTAGTGTATCCAACTAAAATTGAAGCTACATTGACCATAACATACTAATGTTTTCACATTTTGAGAATTAACAAAACTTTAATGGCAATCATGAGTAAACAAATCATCGAACACTTACCCGATAATGCCACCAATGCAATTATAAAACTGATTTATCTCTTTTAAACTCTTCAAAAGCTCCTTCAATGGCTCTATAATCCCATCTTTCCCAACTCCCCCGTGTCTCCATCCATTCACTTCCTCACCGCCACCACCACCAGCACCAGCACCAGCACCGCCATGAATATCCCAATTCTCAACCAATTCAGCTAAACCAAACAACACACTCCTCAATGAACTTGTCTTCTTACTCTTTTTCTTCCCTTCAACAAAATCAAACTCATGACTACTTAGAACATGCTGTTGACCACAAGCAACTAAACTCATAATCAAAACAACCTCATGAACCTCAAGGTGATTAAATACGCTAACCAATTGACTCTTTCTGACGAATTCTTTGACTTTGTAATCCCTGTTCAGTATCTCTAGTTTCAATTTAGGGTTTTCAGAACAATTCGATAGTTTCGAAATCAGTAATTTCAATCTTGAAATTTCTTTAGCAAAATCAGAATCCGGTAATGGTGATGAGTATGATACTGGTACTGTTGTCACACCACATTTAGTTACTCTAGAAGAAGAAAAAGAGGAGGAGGAGAGAAATAGAGAATGTAATGGCGGTGGTGGTGTGAAATTAAGTGGTTTAGCAGAGGAGGAGGAGGTAGAAGTTGTTGGAGATGGATATGAAGAGAAGAGATTGTTATGGTGAAGGAGGAGAATGTGATTAAGATTAGTGGTATGAGCCATGGAAGAAGAAGAAATTTGATCCAGAGAATGTGAAGAAGATGAAGATGAGACTCATGAGATTTTTGGTGATGGATTTTAAAGCAGAGATTAAAAATGGACAAAGGATAAAGAGGGAGATACTCCTGGGATATACCCAAGTACAGGTTTTTGTTTGGTTGGTATTTTAACGGTTTACTTTACTTCATTACCTGGTCGGTCACATACTGTTTGGACTTTTGTTGGCTCGGCAGCTATCTGCGGATTCCGATCAGGTTCAATCGGATCAAATCCAACACGCGCATACCAGTGCACATCTTTACGTAAAGACTTTAATCATTTCAAAAAAAAAAAAATTAAAAAAAAAAAAAACTTAAATTTTTTAAATTAATTGTTTTTTTGTTCATATCCTAACTATTTGGATACAGAAGCTTAATCTAAGAAATTAAAAACAAAAATATTTTATTTTATAAAAAATTTATTTTTAACTCTTAAAAATCTTTCGGAAAATATATTTTATTTTTTGAGATCATTGGCAAAATCTACTATAAATTTTGGTACATTTATGATGCGTCTGAATTTGAGACCGGAATTATTCTGGTATAACTAAGTCGGGTCTAAATTGGCAAGAAAATGACTCATGTGACTCCACTTCCTCAACCAATCTCTCATTAGAGACTGACCAAAACCTCATCCTATATTCTTGCTTCTGATTGGTTCGTCCCTGATTTCTGTTGCTTACTACAGTATTTTTTTGTTTTGGCCCACTAGATCTTTCATGTGTAAAGTATGGGCTTAACAAGAAGTTGAATATTTACATGTCATATTCTTGCTTGCCGGAGAAAACTGGAAAGATGCCGGAGAAATAGACGCCCACTTAAATTCTTAGACTTTATTTTATTTTAGCTTGAACTTCCTTGATCACTAAAGCAAACTTTTGTAAACTTAATAGATTTAATACTCTTTATATCGTCTCTCTGAAACAGACGCCCACTTAAATTTTCATGATCCCTTAGTCATTTATACTACCCATGTCATGAATCATCTACTAGTACACATGAAGTCTCAATAACCATTTATCTCCTTCCTCATATCGGCAATAGAGAGTGCTAACCATTATTTATTACTTAACATGTGTTTGATAATCTGCGAAAATATGTGTTAAATGCATTTCGTTGGGGAAATAACAACACTCGAGCAAATACCATGTTATCTATCATTTTTGTGCTCCTCCCTGATTTCTTTTGCTTACTATTCTTTGTTTTGAACCATTGGATCTTCCATGTGTCAAATATGAAGTCGCAAAAACCAATTCATGTTTGAACATTGGGAATACATTTGACTTCTAGTCAAGGGTGTGATGACATCCAGAAGTAATTAAACATCATTTTTCCAAGGAATGAGGTACAGTAAAACCTCTATAAATTAATACTCGATAAATTAATAACCTTGATAAAATTAATAATTTGTCCAATCCCAACTTGGGATCAGTATAAAATTGGACCCCAATCGATAAAATAATAAGATAATAACTTTTTTGAAATCCCAGTGTATATATATTGGTCCCAATAAAACTATAAATTAATAATTACTAAAAGATTCCAAATTCTAAGATTGTCTAGTAAAAAATGAATCTATAGTCATTTGTTTTTTGTTGAACTTCAAATCTATATTGAGTTCATCTTTAAATCTCCTCATTGCACTTAAGAGTTGGGGCATTGTCTTCTCGTATTGCAACAAAAAGTTGTGAAGAGTTGTTGCCGCTTGCAATGCTTCTTTCCAAGTGACCGGTTCCAAAGCTATTGAATCATCCTCAACTTCGTCATCGACCGGATTTTGAATGGTATCCGCCACAATTTCTTCAATGCTTTGAACCTCGTAACATTCATTATTTTCACCAGGATAATCTAGCAAGTGATTCACATCCATTTTGTGCCGATAATGCATACCTGTAATCAAGTTCTCAAGCTCACGAATGTCTTCTCCAGAATTTACATCGTTTAAATCAATTGAGCCGGTTGGATTCGCCGAACGAATTTTACAGTGTCGAAAGCAATTTGCTATGGCCTCTTGTTGCACATTTCTCCAAGCTGAGACGGCCAAATTGATAGCATCTAAAACATTAATCTTTTCCGGAGAAGAAATGTCCAACTCATAACCTTCCAAATCTTACGGTAAAACCTTTTACGGTAGTACATTTTAAAGGCTCTAATTATTCCAGCATCACATGGTTGAATTTTTGAAGTCATGTTTGGCGGTAGAAAAAACAACTCAATGTTTTGCAACCCTTGGATATTATTTGAATGGGCTGGACAATTATCCACTACCAAGAGAATTTTTCGACCGTGCATTTTTTCATCCAGCCAACAAACATATTCTTCGAAAAGCAACCCAGTCATCCATGCTCTTTTGTTGGCACAGTATTCACAATCTAGGCTATTCATGTTGATATTCTTAAAACAACGTGGCTTTGCATACTTACCAATGATCCATAGAGGAATTTTTTTCGAGCCATCCTCATTGCAACAAATAACAATTGTAAGTCTTTCCTTGTCCTGTTTCCTACCTTCAAGTTGTTTTGTTGCAAGTGAATGGTCAGCTTGTAACCTGTAAAACAAACCAGTTTCATCCATATTAAAAACATCTTTCATAGGAAATTGATCAATTTTTTCCCTTATAGGCTCCAATTTCTTCTCCATGTCATGTGTGTCGACTGAGCCACTTTCTCCGAAACGGCGATATGATTTGATACCATGCCTTAACTTAAATTTCTCAAGCCATCCTTGTGAAAGTTTATGCTCTGAAGAATCCTGTGGATACAAAAGCTTCAGTGCCTCAACCGCCTTCTCTATGATTAGCTCTCCTGTTATATTCACACGCTCTTGATGTTGGAGAAACCATTCATAAACAACTTTCTCCATGTCCGGGTACATGGCTGGTTTGTGACGCTTGGAAGATCCACCTTTGTCAAAGTAAGCTGATAGGAACTCTGATGATCGCTTGAGAGTGTTTGATATTGTTCCTTGACTAACTTTCAAATTGAAATTTTTGTCAACCCACTGCACCAAATCTTGTTGAGTGCATCCTTGGTGATCTCTCTTATACTCGCATAACAATTTTCGTTGTTGATCGGTCATTGTTGATTTTTGAACACCTTTTAGTTAAGGAGCCATAGTTGATGTGATTTTAAAAAATTTCAATGGACATTTTATAGTGATCAATTTCTAACCATGTTTAATGTACTGCGTTGGTACCATGGACCAACTTTTTGGTACCATGAACTAACTTTTTACTTATTCAAAAACAATGAACTTGACAAATTCAATTAATTTGTGAATGTACATTCATAAAATGTGCCTTGGAACTTGTTTCTGTAATTTATTTTTCATCTCTAACTAATATACATTGTAACTAGTACATTGGACTTGGAAATTTAAAGGTAATATGTAAAACCTCTTTAAATTAACAAATTATTAATTTATCGATATAATAATATCTCGCTAAATTAATAAAATATCCCGATCCCAACATTATTAATTTATAGAGGTTTTACTGTAGTATATTCCAATTCAGGTTACGAAGAATACAAATTGAAATGCCTAGTAGTTTATATGAAGTTAAAATGCCTAGTAGTTTATATGAAGTTTTAATACTAAGATGTGGTTGAAATTGTGGCACCAAGAAGCACCTCAAAAATTTCTGGCATAAATGCTTCGAAGTATTAAGCGTCAGGAAGAACATTCCAATCAGACACTGAATGTATTAACGCATTCCAGAGTTTTTAAGTATGCACAGGCCAACCTCATTTGTTATGCAACTTCAGGAATCATGCCATGAACCAAGATGCAAAGCTGACCAAGTGGAGGAACATTTTGTACTTTTCTATTATTGTTTTGCCAAATGACAACAATCTTCTACAACTCTTTAACTATTCTAGTCTGTATGAGAACAATCAAAGAATATCATAACATTATAAATTCGGTAACAAAATAATCGCAGTGTAGAATCAATAAATTTATGCCTTCAAGCTCAATTTGAATCTACAATCGCTATCAAGTTGCAGATACAGTAGCTACTTACAGACTAGCTCTCTTGTAAGGGAGATTTGACACTTGATATTCTTCCAGTGAAAATTCAAACAACACAGTGTATCTTTAGTCTTTCTATCTATGATTTCTGTCTATCTGCTTCGGCGGTTTCTTTTCTGTAAGCTTGCAATCTCTCCTTCAACTTTTTACTCTCTTCAAAATTTGCTTTTCGCTTCACAGCTTTCTGTGCAAGGAATGAGAATACAAATGTGAGCTTCTAAAATAAGAACCTGGAAATGGACAATGGAAAGAAAAACAATTAAAAGGAAACTCACTTCTTGACGGAAACAACGATCAAGCTTTATCTTCAGATCTGTACACTCACCAAAGAATTTTGCATAAGGATGGTCTATGTGACATTTTTGGAACTCCTCAATTATCTGCACCAAAAGCATGCAAATATTATCATGATTTTCACCTTTTACATTTTCTCCTCTTAGAAAAGAAATAATGTAAAATTAACTTGGATCTCTGGAACTGTTTTACTTTCTGATAGAAACTAAAAAAGGGTAACATATATTATTGCAGGAAACGTCAGGCATAGAACTGAATGTACAAGTGTTCAGTTAGCAAAGTTGCTCTTAAACCATAAGAGAAGGATGAAGTTAAATACCTCCGCGCACATTGGGTGCCTATGCAAGGTCAAAGGAGGATGCATACTTTTCCTTGGACAAAAATTTTCACACTGCAAAATGTGCTGTAAAGATAGATGAAAGTAAACATTAGTAGTCGAATAACCTTAAAGAAAAAATAGACGTAACCAAATGCGTCATGATTTGGAAGTAGTTCAAACCAAAAGTAAGAGCAATTTTGGAGCACACGAGCGTTAAATGCCTAATAAACCAAAAGCACAGGGCAAAGTTATCAGCTCTATTCAGATCATATAATACGCAAATAGACAACAGCGTCAACAAGAGGTTAATCCACTAGAAGCCATATAATAATAGTCTTGAGTATATGTATATACCCTTTTGTTCATGAACTCCGAACGTGTGCATTGGGTCAATGATGAACCCTTCTTCTCAGTGTTTGAGGTAGCCCTACAACAAATTTTATAGTCATGCACATATCCCCTCGGCGTTTGAGTATATTTTCTATGACTTTATCCACATTGTAAGGTAGTGGGCAGGCTACACAGTACTAAGAACGCCAAGAATAAGATGATTTTTTTTAAATATCAAATAGATGATAAGCAGTGGAATCTCTAATAAACCGTTGATTCTTTCACAGAATTTTGGACGGGATAAATGTGGACGAAACGTCATATCTACCATCAACCCCACTACTTTACTACTTCTCCACGGAGGGGATTATCTCACTAGGCCAGTACTTCTTCACGGTGGGGATTATCTCACTAAGCCAGTACTTCGACTACTCCTAAAATAAATAATTTAGAATCAAACATCCATCTAATAACACTTTTAAATTGATCGGAGTGTAAAAAATAGTTAGTGAGATAATCCGTCCACGTTTATTCTGTCCAAAATTCCGTGAATAAATCAACAGTTTATTAGGGATCCCACCACTTATCATCTTATTATACTTTCAAAAAATAAACTGATTCAGAACATTCAACAAACACTAAGAGGACATGAAAAGTCAGTAACAATACTACTTCTTTTCAACCTAGAGAGGGAGAATTTCATCAATTAAAAAAACCCTCTCCACACCAAGTGGTATCCCAATACACCACCAATGATCTGAATAATCAAATTTAGTGATGATTCAGATTGCCAAATTGGAACATGATTTCACAAAATTTAACCTAACCCGATTCAAGATGAACAAAAATTGGTCACAGTAGTGAATAAATTGTGGTTTGGAGTTGACTAACCTTGCCAGCTGAAGAAACAAATCAAATCAGAGTATGATGTGAATGTTTCAGAATGTGCCGTCCCCGTTGTTCTCTCTTGACGGTGGAATTAGAGATTGGCAAAAAGAAACAAACTGATGGGACCTTCTTTTCTTTCAAATATTGGTTGAAATCGTAATTATAAAATTTAAAGTCGGCCGTGTGCGGTTCAAGAAAATAACATGTTTTTCGTCATTATAAATTTATTTTCAAAAAAATCATAGTTGTTATTTATAAGAAAACCTGATCTAAAGTATGTTTTAAATATAATGCCATAAAAAAAAAGTTTACCACCCTCACGATATTAATTTCATGAAATACACTTTTCTTTTCCTACTATCAAACACAACCTAAGAATAAGCTATGGAATAGAGTGTCTTTCAAAATAAATGAGTGATTAGGCAAGGAGTATTTTTTTCCACTATATGTTTAGTGTAGAATAGAGTCACTAGACGGATGAAGTTTCCTCGTCTAGTATAAAAAATCACCTAAACGGGAAAAGATCTCCCGTTTAGGAGTTTATTAAGTTTTTAATAATAAAAAACTAGATAGGACCTGTTTTAAAAGTTTAATATTGTTTTAGATATCCATACGGGGACAGATCCCCCGTTTGGCACTAGAAGGTTAATGTTTACTCGTCTAGTGAAAACAGTGGCACACGCTTTCGATTGAAGGAGTGTAAAATAGTTTTCTGGTGAAAGAGAGTCTTCTCTCTATCCATAGTAGGATCTAATTTAATATATTTAGGTAAAACTTCTTCATTTTAAAGAAAAACACTGTACCTATAATCTTTGTTCTAAGACCGACTTTTAATTACAATAATTTTGGTCATACCACCTATTTAAACCGTGTGAAAAAACCACCTCTCACACGAATAGGTCATGTCCCTCGCGATTAGTAGGGGTTTTTGAAAAATAGCATGATGGATATATATATATATATATATATATATATATATATATATATATATATAGGTTTTTTTTTACTTCAAAAGAATAATGTTATTAATCTGAAAAACCTACGTTACCTTTCAGTAATGGTCTCTCAATAACTTCAGGTGGACGTTCCTGCCACACTTTATTACGTTATACTCCCTCCGTTTCAGGAAAAGAATTATTTTCTCTTTAAATTTTTGTTCCAACAAAAGAGTTACTTTCATTTTTCAACTTAACAAACTTTCAAAACTACCCTTGTTATTTTAAGAAATGTTATTATTCTCATTATAAAGATATATGTAGTATTAAACTTTTTGTTAGGGTAAATTTGAAAATAAATTATAAAAGTTATTCTCTCTCATCTTGCCTTAACAATTGTGCAAATAGGAAAAGTAACTCTTTTCCTGAAACGGAGGGAGTATTTTCTACTAACTTTTGTGAACTTGTTCACAACTTATAAGTAATGTTACCTTTCAGTAATGTTATTTGCTTTATTATAAATTCTAGGAACGAAATAGCACTTCCAGTTTGGAACAACTTATAAGTAACTCATTGCATCAACAATAAGATCCTCATTTTCTCAGGCACTAGTGTCCAAAGATTTGTTGATATATTCCGTGATATTTTTGAGTAATCATCAGTCTCTGTTATGGCATGAGTAATCATCAGCTCACCACCTAGTTGCCTCCAGAAATATTAGACACTCCGCTTGTTTTGAATTTAAGACTCCATCAAATTGTTTGGAGTAGCTTCCCCTCCAATGACCTGCACAATCACACACAGTCAGTCCTATACCCGTAGCACCTGTAGCAGAATCATTAGAAGCATCACAGCTTAAAGATAGGTAAGATTCATGAGGTGGTTTCCAGCTAAGCTAGGCTTCATATTGTTGTTGTTATCCTTGTTAACCTCTTTCTTGAGTCTGGATCTACCAATTCTCTCAATGCAAACTGCAAAGTTAACAGCTCGGTGAATATATCTAACCCCCTTTTGAACCAGGTCAGATTTGTTTTTCATTTTTTAAGAAATAGACAAAACCCCGTTTTGGCCCAGTGTGAATATGTAGCTTGAGAGATGAAGTGAAACTTGGAATGGAACAGTTTATGGGCCGTTCCTTTTCCAAAGCGGGAAGATGGAGCGTGTAGTCACATGCGACACCTCTTAGATGGAGCTCCCACAGCTGTTGGGAATCCTCAAAATGGAACGTACTTGTAAAGTAAAAATGCAGACAAAAAAGTACTAGTACTATAACACATGTATAAGTATATTGTTTTGATCGCTCAATAAGAAAAGATAGATAATCAAGTGAAGAGAATTCATGAAGAAGTTATCTATCATCTATCTATAAAAGGAATCACTGTTTTGGCTTTAACATATTTCTTCTTAGAAAACCATATGAAGCAAGCTAAAAATTATATTTTCTCATGCAGTCGATGATGGATACATCAGAAATCATCATATTCTTTACCCTAGACATGTCTAGGATCCTAAATCTATTACTATCTAGGATCTTAAATCCATCAACAGTAGCAACCTTGGCTAACTTCCTAACATGGCCTTCTTTTTACGAATTGGTAATTTCCTATTATAGGTTAACGCTCCAATATAATAATACAGTTGGAGATCATTCATGGTCCAACAAAATCCTTCGGCGTATCAACAACATTGCAAATTGGTAGAATTCGAATGTGAGGACTAAGTTGAAACGTGTAATAGGTGCATTTGTGGCAATGCCTTTGTTTTCTGTTGTCCTCTCGTTGGTGCATTTGTGGGATTTTTTTCTTCTTCTTTCTATCTGATTCTATTAGTTTAACTGATTGAAGTGAGTTCTTTTTCGAATCCGCTTTTCACAATGAACCTGTTTTAAGTATAATAAATCTGAAATCCATGCCAATATCTTTGATTCTTATTTACATTAATCAACGTGAGCATCAACTTGTACGTTAGTAGGTACATTGTTCCCTGATCTCTTGCTCAGTTGCTTTCACTCTCGCCTTTCTTAAGCAATAGATAATTATCAAGCCTAGACCCACAATATTTATCTTGTCGGTCTTTAAGAACCGATGGCGCAGTTTTCATGTCAGCCCGGCCCAAAAATAAGCTGTGCTCTAAATACTCCAAAACTATTTTCGATTTCCTAAGCCATGTTTTTATTTTCCATCAAACGGGTGGTTGATTTTACGTTACTATAGTCACCATGAATTTTATTATACGTGATGTTTATAATCTAATGACCAATTGCTCAATTAGTGATATTCGAGCCTATTGATGTTGATTATATGACTTTCTAATGGCGGAACCAAGAATTTGGTGTGGGATGGGCTTGACAATAATCTTACACTGGGCTTAAACCTAAAGTTTTAGATATATTTTATGAACAACTGAAAATATGGAATGAATAAAAAAGAAGGCTATTTTTGGCATATAAAAAATTTATTGGACATAAAAAAATTATTATTCTATCTAGATGAGTTTATAAGAGATATCCTAGGATAGATAAATTAAATTACTTATTTATCCTTAATTAGTTTATTCATTTACTTTTTAAATTAATTTTCTCTTAAATTTTTTTTTATTATTAATTTTAGATTTTTTATATATTTTCCTTTTATTTTTAAATATTTATTTATTTATTTATTGTTTAAAACAAAAAACTGAAACAAAAAAAAATTAAAATTAAAAACATTAAAGGAATTAATAAGAAAATTAACTAAAAGTAAAAAGGACAAAGTTAGTTTTATCATTAATAAAAATATAAGGATGAGAGGTTTTTTGTTTTACTACTAAGTGAGCCTATTTAGAAATTATCCAACAAACACTATAAGTTTTAGACATGCCCAAAAACAGGTTTTAGGAAAAGAGTTTATGGGCTTTTGAGATGGGCTGGAGCTAGGATAAGCCATGTCCTGATACTGCCCCTGCGACTTTCAGTTGTAGTATGACCGAATCATGGAGAAATATATAGTGGTGCAGGTTTGTGAATTTGATCTACCAATAGTGAAGATCAGAATTATCACTTTTGGACATGGGTTAGTGGATAAAAGCTATGAACCTTCTTCGTACATGACCCGAACCCGATAAATTCGATCAGGCATTCACCATCTATTTTCATTGCTCAACTCTTTAACAACACAAGAAAACAATAACCTCCTCCCTTCCATGATCCATCCCCTTATGGTTATTCTCGGAGAGAAGTGATGTGAAGGATAATAGTCTCACATTGCTAATATCTCTATAATAAACTTAAAATATAATATGAAAGGGCCACTCCACTCATTGCCAATTGGTTT
>JAJJMC010033089.1:818797-833689 GCA_023531435.1 Papaver californicum | reverse complement strand
CTTTAACATGGTATCAGAGCCAGACCCGTACGAGAGTAAGCCCAACGACTACCCTACATATAATGTTCACGTGTTAGAAGCCCACAAAGAGTGCCCTACACGTGAGGAGGCGTGTGAAGGATAATAATCCTATATTACTAATATCTCTATAATAAATTTAAAATATAATATGAAATTGGTTTTGAGTTGGATACCCGCAGACTTTAACAAGTAAAGGATACTAATGGCCGAGAGAAATGAAGGATACTAATGGCCATCCGTATATTATATTATAAGGTAAGGCAGTCCGTATAAGCCATAGAACTGAAGTCTTACCTGTGTCAGAGAGACAAAGCTAGCTCTCTGATTTCAAATCTCAACCAAAGAAAAGAGAAAAATGATCATTTCCTGATCACGACAAGAGCAAACCCCACCACTGACAGTTTTTATTCCTTTCTCAAGCGACTAGCAGAGTCAAGTTGGAAAAGGGCCGGTTCATACATTTTCATGGCATAAATTTCAGTTGAATTTCATGGCATCTCATTATATAAAGTCCAAATTTTTACTATTTCTTTACATAATCATCATGTGATATGTTTAAATTTTCAAAAGAACATCTTTTTTCCTATCATACTCCGATGACTGACCCATAAACTAAATCAAAAACCAGTAAACTACAAAAGAATTTCCATGTTCCACATGCGAATAAAAGAGAGAAATACATTCCCCCATTGGCAATGCCAAGTTGAAGACGAGTGAAAAATAACATATGAAGCCGACAAAGGAAGTGGTGAAAAGAGATGTACTTTTATTCTTAGCCAACAACACTCATCACTTACCGACAAGTTTACTTCAAATTTTTCAACAACCCATTACCCCAATTCACATCTTATGTATTGTCTCTTCACTTTCTTCAAGTATCTAGTTTAAAATTCACAAAAGTCATATCTACACCACCCCCATTTGGTGTATGATTAATTCTTTAACCATGAATGTTAAGAGAAACAGAAGTATAAATTCCATAAATTAAAAGTAAAATATATTAATTAACTAATTTGTGACTTTTTAAATTTGAAGGTTAATAAATCTTCAATTTACAATCTCATAAACAGAGAATGACAAGTATGATTCATAAACAATGTTAGCCACCCATGACAAAAATGAAGAAAAGGGTAATTTAAAGGATTTTAAATATTCTCAAAGTTCAAGGTTTCACAAACTACAATGACTATTACACCCTTACTTTGTACATTTCATTCCAATAATTCACATGACAAAATTAGTATACGTACTCATTAAAGAAAAAAGATGGATCGAGAAAAACAAAGATTACTAAACTGAGAAAACCGATTACAGACTCTAACTAAACTCTATAGTCTAGCTACCGATCGAACTATCCTGATCCGGTTATCGATCCATTCGCTCACCTGATTTTTCTTCTTCTTCGTATGATATCAGTAAATCACGATGCAGATAAGAGTAAGGACGACCCCGGAACGTATAAGTATGTATTATTCATTCATCATCATCGGAACCGAACAAAGAGAAACGATTATACAAAAGAAAGAGCACAAGAAGAAGAAAAAGAGCAACACCAACAGGAGATCCACTAAGACGGTGAATAGAATCGGGTTCACCAACAGCTATAGCTGACATAAAAGAATTACCACGATCCGATGAAGATAAAAACTGAATAAGTAAAAGAAGTATAATCGGAATAAGAAGTAAACCGATTGGGCTTAACATCTCTGATATTGCTTCAGTTATTGCTTCTCCATCTCCTAATATCATTGGTAATATTATTACTAATCCTACTACTACCATTAGTAGTACTCCGTGTGGTGCTCCTCCTCTTCTTTGATCTTCTGCTATCATGTTGTAGATTCTTTCTCTTAGATTTGCAGAGGGTTCAAACTTGATGTTTTGCTCTTAATTTCTCGATCTGTTTATTAAGTTTTGATTCTTGAGTTGAGTGGATGATGATGGGAGCTGGACGCGTCTAAAATGAGGGTGAGAGGAGAGGAGAGGAGAGGAGAGGAGGGATAAAGAAATGTAGTGTGGTGGGCTTTATAATAATGTTTTCTTTTTTGGTTTAAGGGGCGATCGATGTCGACTCATTTGATGCATTTTTCACTTCTTTTTGAAAATGGTCAGTGAATGACGACGGACCACATGGTCAGTGAATAACTGAGTGATTTTTTTGTTTGGTTGAGATTTGAAATCAGAGAGCTTTCTCACTGACACCTGTAAAGTAAAGAGACTCCTGTTTGTTGGGGACCAATTCAAATCCTAGCAAGATTTCAAGAGGACCTTAACTTCACGGTAAATCACTTTTTGCCAAGCGGCTCCTCAATATATCCAAATTAAAATCAATCACAACCATTATATATGCCATTCGTTTGGAGGCTTGGGGCTACGATGGTATTGGCATTTGTATAAAACTATAAACTCGTCTACACCAGAATTTGTGAAAATTCTTTTTTTCTTTGTTAAGAACAATTTATATTAAAAAATAATATAGTGATAAAATTATTAGATAATGATAGACTGAACTCGTAATTTGTTAGAATCGTAATTTTTATCGATCGAATAAAAAAATATATTTAAATAAAATTTAGATTTAATTTTTCTGCTAATACGGGCTAAAACTAAATTGCATGGGCTATAAAAATACATTAGCTCACGTATGTGCTGAAATCAAGATTCACAAATTTTTTATAACTAAAATTTTGGTGGGTGCTATAGTCTCCCTTATATAGATCCGTCCCTGATATCTAACATGGGGCATTTTAAAAAGTGTGCTTAGCCGAATTCTGACAAATGAATTTGGCGTTTGTCAAAGTTACCTTTTCAATTGATAAAATAGCCTACTAGCTAGTTTTTCCTTTCCTGTCTTAACTCTCTTCCTTGTTTCTTTCATCACTCTCTTAGATGCAACTTATAATGAGTCCTTAATATCGGATTTTGGTGGATTTAATTGCATGTTTTGTTCTGCCGAGACAGGCCAATGAAGGGGATAAACCAGATTGTAGCCTATCATTTAATTTATTTTTTGTTTTTGGGTAATTAGAAACATAATTAAGTGCATTTATTGATTTAGAAAAAAGCAATCCCATCCGCACAAAATACATTGGAGAGGTGTCATGTTTCTAATGGGCCAAACCTTTAATGCACAAAATCACTTGTTT
Source organism: Papaver californicum (assembly GCA_023531435.1). NCBI lineage: Eukaryota > Viridiplantae > Streptophyta > Magnoliopsida > Ranunculales > Papaveraceae > Papaver > Papaver californicum. The sequence goes on along the minus strand of JAJJMC010033089.1, from coordinate 830,522 downwards.
TAATTAAGTGTACATACAAAGTCCAAAACAACAATGTTGGGCTTATTTGCCATTGTATTGTGGTACTGTTGTTTGCAAATATGACATCTTTTTGAACTGGCAGAATGTAACAAAAGTTTAGCATACAAGATAATTATAATGCTAAATTAAGAAGAAAAAAACAGAACACGAGAAAGAAGAGAAAATGTTTAGCCGACAATAACACCAAATATTACCTAGAATTGACGTTACAAATTGGTACAACATCCCATGTACATATCCAGGATTTATAGATAAAATGAAGGTCCAAAACACACGCTACAAATCCGCTGCAGGTATGGGCTCTATAGAATTTTAGTTCTTGCTTCCTTTTCAGAGAAGAAAGTTCTTGTTGACAAGTTGAAACCCTCCTCATGGTGTTATAATAAAATCCAGAATTTTTCTATGCAAAATACCACGGCCGTAGGTAGGGTTGTACATGGTAACAAATTTTCGTTAAAACCGACCTGAACCGAATCGTTTAGGACGAAACCAAATCGAACCGTTTAATAGTGGAAGAGTTTTGGTAAAAAAAACTTAAAAACCAATAGTAACGGTTTCGGTTACGGTTTTGGTTTGACCAAAAATCGAATCGAAATACCAATGGTAAACCGAAAATTAGAGACCGTTGATATAGATTTTAGTATACTTGATGGATTAAATATACACCTTTCCATCACCCTGATATATAAAATGAGACCTAAACCTAATTCACATTTCCTCTTCTTCTTCATTTCGACAGACGACAGCAGCAGCCTCCCACCTTCTTCTTCTTCTTCTTCTTCTTCTCCATGGATGCTCAGTAGAAGACAGATCGATCCAAATTTCTTCCTGCTTCTTCCTGCATCAGTAAAAGGTATGTGATATTTGCAGTTTTTTTAGTCTCTGCTTCTTCATGTTCACTTTCAGAGCTAACTTCTTCCTGCATCAACCTCTCTGATTGATTTTGCATGATTGATTTTGCAGTCATCTATATTGTACCTTCACTTGATTCAATCATGGAAGATTTAGATTCTCAATCAACACCAGTAACAGTAAGTACTTGTTTCTCTAACTATTACTTATAATTTAAAAATTAGGGTCCATCTGAAATTTGAAGAACTCTAATTTGTTGTGGGTTCTCAATCTTAGTTTAATTTTTAGTAATGGTGCATGTTATGTTATGTTGTGGGTTCTTCTTGTTTTCTTTCAACTCTTAATTTCTCTCACAAATGACTGGTGGCTTGATGTAATGGCCTGTGGGATTGCAGTTCTGTAAAGTTTCATTTGAGAAATTGTATGTTTCTCAAAATGATAACTAAAAGTTGAATGAGTGATTTATGAATTTGTCGTCTGCAGTGCTGAGTCTGAACTGCAAGTTATGTAAGCTTTAGCATACAGTTTAGGGCCACCGGTGTTTACAGGTTTATATGTTTTTTCCAAGTACATTTTAGGGTTCAGGGTGTTTTTATTTTCAACTATATTTAGTTTTTAATCTGAAGCTCATACTAATTTGTTGTTACCTACCATGAACATCTTCATCAATGGTTCTCAGGGCAAGCTTCCTCATCACCTCAAGTATATAATGCAGCTACCTATAATGGATTGCGTAGTCCATAACAAAAGCTAGTTACAAAATCTGATCCCTTAAATCAGCGGCTACTATTTTGAGACACGGTGCAATCTTTATTATTAGGGCATGCAGGCTCTTTTTTTTTTGTTATTGTTTTAGTTTTTCATTTTATTTTCAGTATGTATCTTTGTTTCCTGTTAATCCTAGTGTACTTGTTGTATTGGTAGCTCTTTGTTTTCATTAGGATTATTTTGATATTTTAGGTTGGTGGAAAACAAATTCTACTAGGTATCCTACTTTGGCACTAATGGCAAGAGATATATTGGTTATACATATCTCTTCAGTGGAATCCGAATATGCCTTTAGCACCGGGAGACGTATTCTCGATCCATATCGAAGTTCTTTACTTCCCACGACAGTTGAGGCATTGATTTGTACTCAAAATTGGTTGAAGACGCCAATTGATCTTGATATTTCTTCCTTGGAATCAGAAGAAGAAGTTAATTCAGGTATTATTTCATTTATTAATTTATTTGTAGAATTTTTGGACATTCACTATATACTCTAACTAATTGTTCATGTGTTCATTTTTTTATAGGATTTTTGGACACTCTTTCTAAGTCCAATTTTATACATATAATAGAGGAGGATGAGGATTGATGAGTACCAACGGCCATGGTAATTCATTTCACCAATAAATTCTGTGTTGTTTGGTACTGTTCTGTAGGTTTTGTGTTGTATGTTCTGTAGGTTCTGTTTGGAAAGTTCTGTTCTGTGTTGTCCTTACACCTTTGAACTGTAGGGAAAGTTATGTTATCTTCTGTTCTTTGTTGTCCTTACACCTTTGAACTAAAGGGAAAGTTTTGTATTGTTCAATTTTTTGGTAAGAATCTTCACATCGTTCGTCGGAGCTTCTTAAAGGATTGCGAGTTCAGTTTGTAGGTTTTCAATACTTTTGAGAGATAGGAATTACAGTCTGATGCGTACTACATACTGTTCTAGCTTCTACAATGATGATTTATTTTGTTCTTTTTTTTGTTTATAGAGATTGTTTTGTAGTTTTTTTATTTCATACCAGTTGTGCTTAAGTAATTTTTATTGACTACGAGCTGCAGTCTGGTCCTGGTTGACATGAAACGGTATTTTAATCTTCTGATCGACTAATGGCAGTAATTTGGCTGAGTTGACTATTTTAATTGGTTTATGTGCAACTGGAGCTTCACACCAATTAGTAATTATAATTAAACAACTTCTCTTTGTTCCGAGGAGTTACAAACTTGAGGACCTTGACTAGGAATAGTCAAATAAGATTCTTGTATTATACGGATTCATTTAGGTACTGACTCCCTATGCTTGTATTAAACTGATTCATTTAAGTTCTCTCTCAGGAAGGATTTACAAGGTCTATTGAATTCTAAAATTTGTGTTGGTTTTTGGAAGGATGTAAAATTTCCTTCTGCTTAAAATTGTCACTCATGCACACTATACTTATTTTTCTCCACGGGTTTCTCTTCTGGTAGATCTTAAATTTAGAAGATCGTGTCTCTGCAGTCTAGTTCCAAATGCTTATTTGCTTTGCTTAGTTTTCTTCTTTAGGAGTGCCTCCCTTCATTGCCATAGACAACAAAGATGTATGTAACTCTTTTTGTACTCTCGTGACTTGGCTCTTAAATATATTAATTTCTTAGCAGAATGGTTCAGTACTCCAATTTTCCATAAGCAATTATTGTTTCATTTCGTCTTATTTCCTCAAGAGATTTGTATTATTTCTTAGCAGGTTGTCACAATGGTGCACCAAATGGCAAGCACATGGTTAAATATATGGCTAAGCCACCCTTGTGCACCACCTTGACTAGCCCTTTGGCTAAATGGCTAGCCTTCATTTTCTAGAATCTTCTTCCCTTTGTCCTTTTCTTAGAATCTTCTAGAATTGTGTAAATATGTGTGGATAAGGATGGAATCCTCTAGAATTGTGTATAAATGTATAAAAAACTCTAGAAATTAGATCTTATCCATACACTTGTAAAGATCTAGAACATTCTAGGCATCCCTTTACTAATATAAATAGGGATGCCCCCTTCATTTGTAAATCATCCAAGTTTGGGAGAGCAATACATACTTACAACTCTCGTTCAAACATTCATCCTTGTTCTTGAGTGTTCATAAGTTGTTCTTGAGTTTCTTGTGAGTTTGATCTTGAGTAGTCATTTGAAGTTGTGTTAAACTTCATAGGGAAGGCTTACTTATCTAGCAAAGGAATTCTAGACAAGTGTCGCACGGAAGAAAGTCAAGGCAAAGGACTAACCCCGTGACAACTGGTATCAGAGCTTTGGTTCACACTACTCTCGGTAAGATCTCTCACTATGTCTTCAGAGGCCGCAAATACTGTTATTACTAACGTTGATGATGAGAGGTCCAGAAGACAAAAAAACAACGGGATAGGTTAGTGGACCCCCGTATTGATGTTCGTGTTGGATCGTTGGAAGGAAAGATGTCTTCCACTATGGAGATGGTAGAAAGATAAACATGGACTTTGGGGAAGCCATGAATCAACAAAGTGCTACCATAGATGACTTGGAGAAATCGATGGAGATTTCTTTTGAGGCGTATCGGAAAGAGATGGGTACACATAAGCAGGAGATAAATGCTTACGTGAGGATGATGCAAATTCAAATTGATGAGTTAAAGACCCTAATCCGAGGAGGCGCGGTTCGTGGACCATCCAGGGTGAAGGTGTCGGAACCAAAGGAATACGTCGGTGCAAGGGATACTAAGGAGTTGGAAAATTTTATGTGGAACATGGAGAGGTACTTCAGGGCCACGGGCCTTGACGATGAGCAAGAACGGGTCGACACCACGACCATATACCTGATTGAAGATGCACTATTGTGGTGGAGAAGAAAATATGCAGGGATTGAGATGGGAGTCTACTCCATCACTACTTGGGCAGAATTCAAAAGGGAAATCAAAGCCATGTTCAATCCAGAAAACGTTGAGCACAAAGCTCGGGACAAACTTCAAAATTTGAAGTGTTCAGGTACCATTTCTGAATATGTCAAACAGTCTAATTACATTATGTTAGACATATTAACAATGGCAGATGAAGACCGCTTCTACCACTTTAACCGTGGATTACCTCGTTGGGCTTTTATGGAGCTACAACGTAGAGGTATTACTGACTTGTCCACCGCGTTGAGCACCGTTGAAAAACTTGATAACTTTTTAAACAAGCCTGATCAACTTGCCAAGAACAAGTCATCCAAGCCATTTCAACAAGGAAAGGGTGGGGGAGACAATAAGAGCCATCATGATAAGCCACAGTCAAGCCGAGAAGGGTCCAAGAGTGGGTGGAAAGGCAAGCAGGATAATTACGAAGAAATGCTTCATTTGTGGAGGTGACCATCTTGCCTACAGTTGTCCTAAGAAAAATATGCTCAACTCCTTGATTGCAGAACAGGAGGAGAAGACCGAAGACTCACACTTGGGAGTCGTTCGGTTGAGCACAATCAAAATCCATCCTAAGGCAAAGCAACCAGCACCAAAGGAGAGTACCAACAAGGGACTTACGTATGTGGACATAAGTCTGAACGAGCAAAAGACCAAGGTCATGGTCGACTCGGTTGCAACACACAATTTCGTCTCTAAGGGAGAAGCTGACAGGTTGAAGTTGAAGGTTGAGGCAGACTCAAGCACAATAAAGGCAGTAAAATTAGCATCCATACCGGTTCATGGAGCGTCCAAGGGGGTAGACACGAAGGTTGGTACATGGAGAGGGAATACTGACTTTATGGTGGTGCAGATGGATGATTTCAGAGTTATCCTTGGGATGGAGTTCTTAGATCCTGCCAAAGTAGTCGTGGTGCCTTGCCTTGGAGTAGTCAGCATTAGTGATGAGAAGTCCCCTTGTGTAATCTCAGCCACCCGGACCAAGGAGACTTGCTCAAGCACATTGTCGGCTCTACAACTAAAGAAAAGAGTTCAGAAGAGAGAACCAACCTTTGTAGCAGCCATCATGGAGGAAAGTTAAGAAATGAACGAGGTCGTTCCGTTGGAAGTGCAAGAGGCCTTGCAGGAGTACCAGGACGTGATACCAACCGAGTTGCCCAAGCAATTACCACCTAAGAGGGAGGTGATAGGTGCATAAATCATACATTTAATGTAGTTTTTACTGACCCTTATGTGCTATATTTGAGTGAATTACTAGGTATTTTGATTACTTTCGAAGTTTAGTTGTCTTTTCAGGTTACAGTCCGGAAATCCGCAGAATGAAGCTTAAAGAGAAGAATTACCGAGGATCCAGTAAAACTCTGCTGAATTTAGGCCTTTCACTATCCACAGTGTAGGAAATTGAATTACAAAGCCAACGGCGAAAGAACGAGGTCATTCGGATCTCGTATGAGGAAGTTATGGGCAAAGCCACATGGTGGCAAACTAGCTTGTGCTGTTAGCGCCCAGGCGCTAAGTTGGCTGATTTGCAAGTGCTAAGGTGCTAAGTTGGCTAACTCAAGTTCTATAGAAATAAATTAGGCCTTTCTCGTGGCAAGCCCTTTGGAGAGGTAGCTTTAGTACATATTGGAGGTCCAAGAGATATTTGGGGGCCAGGTTCAAGTACACAAGTTGGAAACACGAGTTAGCTACACACAAGTTGGATGGCGCAACTATTGTCGGAAAAGAGCTAAGTTGGCTGGCGCAACTATTTTAGGACAAGGGTTTGCTAGCCAAGGACAAGGTGGAGACGCACTAAATTTTGGAGAAAGAGTATGGTTTGAGATAGGGCAGGCGCACTATATTTCGGAGTTGGCTACACACTCAAGTTGGCCACACAAGTAGAAGCCGAGAAAAGTGCTAAAACGCACTGTTTTTAGGAAAAAGCCACATGGGCTGTTCACGCAAGTATTTTAGGGATTAAAGCTCATATAAATACTTAAACATACAAGAGTTTTGAGATGTTATCACGGTGAAAAAGATTAACACAATACAGGAGAAGGAAACAGGACAAAGAAGAAGGCGACAGGCGTATTGTGGGCTGCTGGCTACTTCCGCAGCAGCGCTTCGGAGCCAGAATCATTCGTTGCAATCCTTCCGGGTTTGAGTAAATTGTATTATAATTATTTTTCATGGGTTTTGAGAAATCCATGATGAGCTAAACCTTTCATATTGGTTAGGGATGTAATCTGATGTTTGAAGACATGTTTATCAATTGAATGGCGCATATCTCATGATTTCATGCTATTACTAATGTCGTTCATGTTCTACTGATTATAATGCCATGTATGATTGATTGTGTGTTTGTTTAAGTTGCAAATTGAATGAGCATGCATTGATATCTACAACTAAACTAGAGTTTTCGATCCGGAATTGTCGAAGGACTCTAGTTACAAGTAGTATAGCATATTTGTTAACAATACTTAAAATTGCCATGCAAGTATGTGTAGAAGCTTGACCTAGATTAAATCCGAGTTGCGCGATGCATCGGATTATTTAGAATAACCTCAACTCACAAAGATCATTGCTTTCATTGGGTTGAACTTGGTGTTTACGCCAAGTTATCCGATGTTAAGGATTCAGAGAGTGGCGCGATACCCTCTATGATGATATTAGGAGTTTTGCCAGAGTAGCCCTGTGGTAGGATGCTTTAGAGTTATTGGTGTTACTAATGCATGAATGTTGAGTATGCTTTGATTGATAACATGTTGGAAAACGGACGATGAATTCTCTAACCAATGCTTTCTTTCCCTGATACACGTTTTTATTAATTTTGCTTTAGTTTGCTTTAGTTTAATTTAGCTTAAATCACAACATAAACCCCCCTGTTCACTTGCGTAATTGAAAGTAATTAACAATCACTAGCCTTTCTATGGGAACGAACTTGTTCTTATTTGCTATACTTAAATCTATTTTAGAGAGTAAGAACTCGATTATTTTGGTTGATTACGTTACGACCAGGAGGTGGATCATCAGATCGAGTTGGAACCTGTAGCAAAGCCGGCCGCCGTGGCCCCATACCGCATGGCCCCGCCAGAGTTGGAGGAGTTGAAGAAGCAACTCAAGGAATTGTTGGATTCCGGCTACATCCAACCCTCTAAGGCCCCTTTTGGATCCCGGTGCTGTTTCAAAAGAAGAAGGATGGAAGTCTTCGGATGTTCATTGACTACCGAGCCTTGAACAAAGTCAACGTGAAGAACAAGTATCCAATTCCCAGAGTTGAAGACTTGTTTGATCAGTTGGGTTGTGCTCGATATTTCACAAAGCTGGACTTGAGGCGGGATACTATCAAGTTCGAATAGCAGAAGGGGACGAGCCGAAGACCACATGTGTTACGAGGTACGGAGCTTACGAATTTTGGGTTATGCTTTTTGGACTAACAAATGCTCCTGCCATATTTTGCACTTTGATGAACAAGGTCTTCCAACCATATCTCGATCGGTTCGTAGTCGTGTACCTTGACGACATCGTCATATATAGCCACACTTTGGACGAGCACCTCGAAAACTTGTGGATCGTGTTTCAAGTATTGAAGGAAAACTCTTTATATGTGAAAAAAAAGAAATGCTCATTTGCTCAGCCCAAAGTGTCCTTTCTTGGACATTGGATAGGTGATGGAAAGATATGGATGGAGGAAAAGAAGATCAAGGCCATTAAGGAGTGGGAACCGCCTTCCAAAGTGGCTCAGTTGCGGTCCTTCCTAGAACTTGTAAACTACTACCGGAGATTCATCGAGGGATACTCGAAGAGGGAAACACCACTTACTGATTTGCTAAAGAAAGCTAGGACTTGGAAGTGGAGTGAAGAATGCCAAGCCGCTTTCGATGATCTTAAGACCGCGGTTGTGAAAGAGTCAGTCTTAAGATTACCTGATCACACCAAGCCATTTGAAGTCTATATTGATGCTTCCGACTTTGCTATTGGTGGAATACTTATGCAGGAAGGACACCCACTAGCCTTTGAGAGTCGGAATTTGAACGATGCGGAACGGCGTTACACGGTGCAAGATAAAGAGATGACCGTTGTCATACACTGTCTTCGTACATGGAGGCATTACCTTCTTGGGTCACACTTCATGGTCTTTACTGATAATGTGGCTACTAGCTACTTCCAGACTCAAAAGAAGTTGTCTCCAAAGCAAGCAAGGTGGCAAGAATTTCTGGCCGAGTTCAATATGAAGTTCAAGTACAAGCCAGGACGTACCAACTATGTTGCTGATGCATTGAGCCGAAAAGCAGAACTTGCTGGCCCTTCCTTGGAACGTGTAGCTGCCATCACCAAATTGTCTGGCACCATTCCAGATCGTGTACGGGAAGGCTTGGAACAAGACTCTTTTGCAAGGAGTCTCATTCATGCGGCGAATTAGGGGAAGACTTGTCGGTTCTGGTTAAAAGACGGTCTCTTATTCACACATGGGAACCGGATGTTCATACCTAGGTACGGGAACCTGAGACGTGAAGTAATGCACGAGTATCATGACACCCTATGGGAAGGCCATCCTGGTCATAGAAGGACATTGGCTTTGTTTGAATCAAGCTATTACTAGACAAAGATGGAGGACGACGTGGACGATTATGTTCGAACGTGTCTAGTGTGCCAGCAGGACAAGGTAGAACACAAGAAGTCAGGAGGACTTCTAGAGCCATTACTAGTGCCAGATAGACCATGGGAGTGTTTATCAATGGACTTCACCTCTGCCTTACCCAAGGTGGATGGTTTGGGGTCAATCTTGGTGGTTGTGGACAGGTTCACCAAGTATGCTACCTTCATCGCTGCACCAACAGATTGCACCGCGGAATAGGCTGCTTGATTGTTCATGAAGTACGTGGTCAAGTATTGGGGCATACCAAAGATAATAGTTAGTGATCGTGATCCAAGGTTCACTGGAAATTTTGGACAGAGGTGTTCAAATTACTTGGGTCCGAGCTTAACTTTTCTACAAGCTTTCATCCTCAAACAGACGGACAGACGGAGCGCACCAGTACACTTGTTGGAGGAGTACTTGAGACACTTCGCGAACGCTAACCAAATAAATTAGGTGGAAATTTTGGACGTGGCTCAGTTTTGCTACAACGTGCAAAATAGTGAATCATCTGGCCACATTCCATTCGATTTGGCCATAGGCCAACAACCTTTAATGCCACACACACTCGCTGGAGGATATAGAGGAAAGAGCCCTGATGTTTTTCAGTTCACTAAGGAATTGCATGAGAAGCATGACTTGGCCAAAGCATTTTTGGAGAAAGCCTCTCAGCGTATGAAGAAATGGGCGGACGAGAAAAGGAGACCCGTATCTTTCGAAGAAGACAACTTAGTCATGCTGAAGTTGAACCCACAACAGTTCAAAGATTTTTATAAGGTACATAAGGGACTCATTCGACGGTACGAGGGACCATTTCGCATCATTAAGAAAGTCGGGAAAGCATCTTATGGACTAGAGCTGCCAAGCCACATGAAAATCCATCCCGTCTTTCATGTTAGCTGCTTGAAGCCATGCTATGCAGATCAAGATGATGAGTCTAGAGGAATCACCAAGAGGGCTCCGTTCAACATGATTACCTCTCTAGACAAGCAGGTTTTAAGTATAGTCACACAGACGTGTCTCAAGAGCAGGCCGAGTTTACAAGGAATATCTTTTTCGATGGAAGGATCAACTAGACAGTGAAGCCAGTTGGGAACACGAAGACTTACTCTGGCAACACAAGGATCTCATCGACAAGTACAACACAACGAGGACGTCTGCGAATTAGGTGGGGGAGAATGTCACAAGGGTGCACCAAATGGCAAGCACATGGCTAAATATATGGCTAAGCCACCCTTGTGCACCACCTTGACTATCCCTTTGGCTAAATGGCTAGCCTTCCTTTTCTAGATCTTCTTACCTTTGTCCTTTTCTTAGAATCTTCTAGAATTGTGTAGATATGTGTGGATAAGGATGGAATCCTCTAGAATTGTGTAGATATGTATAGAAAACTCTAGAATTAGATCTTAGCCATACACTTGTAAAGATCTAGAACATTCTAGGAATCCCCTTACTAGTATAAATAGGGATGTCCTCTTCATTTGTAAATCATCCAAGTTTGGGAGAGCAGTACATACTTACAACTCTCATTCAAACATTCATCTTTGTTCTTGAGTGTTCGTAAGTTGTTCTTGAGTTTCTTATGAGTTTGATCTTGAGTAGTCATTTGAAGTTGTGCTAAACTTCATTAGGGAAGGCTTACTTATCTAGCAAAGGAATTCTAGACAAGTGCCCCGTGACAAGGTGGTCTCTACTCCTGTGTTTTGTATATGAATATTTTTGAAGTATGAATGTGAGAATGTCAGCAAGAATTTTATGAAGTATGAATGTTAGAATGGTTTTTTTTTTGTTTTTTTTTTTGAGATTTGTATTGTCAGTTTCAGGAAACGGACATAAACAGTCGGTTAACCGAAACTGGCTGGAATAAACTGAAATCGGCTAGATCCGGATAAAAACCGAAGCTATGGTTAATGGTTCGGTTATGGTTATTTTTTTTAGAAACCGACAATCACGGTTTCGGTTTTGGTTTGGCCTGAAACCGAACCGAAACCGGCCATGTACAACCCTAGCCGTAGGCGGACATGATTATCTCAACAAAGAGAGAAAATTGTAACGAACCGAATAGGACCACTGGGATAGATGCTAAAACAATCGCTGGAATATAAACCCAAGTAATGTGCCCAAGCAAAACAATGACAAGGGTTGCTCCAAAGGTTGCTAACGTAGTTGCTATAGAGATGAAGAGGAACAGAATATTGGAGAAAATGACTCTATGTGTTTTGTTTTTGGTCTTGGATTTGTTCGAACTTAGGACCAAGGGGTCACTAAGGATACTTGCTCATTTTCACTATTTGTGAATGAAACCTTTAGTTCCACATAGGAGAAACTAAAGATGTTGCCTCTCCATATTACTAAGAAAATTGCATCTAAGAGTGGTCCTTTGGGTCAACACACTTTTGTGTGAGGGAGAGGACTTAGGCAATGAGTTAGTTGGTGGAATCAAACATTTCACACACATGCGGTGCTTTGCACGCCGTTGTCGTCCAGTCGGGCGGGCCGGGCTCAGGTTCAGGATTGTTTGGGTGTGGGTCAACCAAGACTTATCTTTTTGGATAAAATTCTTTTGATATATTTTCCAAATGAATTTA
>JAJJMC010033089.1:780598-808797 GCA_023531435.1 Papaver californicum | reverse complement strand
TTATGGAAATTCCTTGAAGAAGAAGAAGAATAGAGATATACCTGGCAGGTGATGACATTGTCAGTAGTAATTTTGGCATTACCATAAGGAATGAGTTTAAGATCGATGATATCAATGAGTCCATTTGAGAAGATCTTTGGTAAATAATTGACCATGAAATTTGAACAGTATGGACACAGGGTTTCATAATGAAGAGCTAAAGTAACTTTGCTAGCATCTTCACAACAAGCATATTCCAATCCATTAATACCTGATGGTGATGATAAGCCAGTAGTTTGAGCTGATGATGATTGAGAAGAAGAACATAACAGAATAAACAGAGACAATCCAAAGATTAAAGAAGAAGAAGAAGAAGAAGAAGAAGAAGAAGAAGAAGAAGAAACCATGGGTATAGAAGTTTGATTAAACTAAGATTAATTTGTAAATTTGAAGTGGAATAGTTTGGGTTTTTAAAGGGATTTTAGATCATCATTTATGGTGATTTTTTGAGTTGGAAGTTGGAGCTGAGAATTGACTTACAAGTTACAAACAAGCTTCTCTCTTCTAGTACACCAGGCTTTATGATTGTAAGTTACATAAATATCCCCCTCTTTTATGTTTTATTTTGCGTACTGGTATGGTGAAGGATGACATTTCAGTCGTATTTATACTAAGTCATGACTTTTGGTAAATGACGGGTGTTTGAATAACCAAAAACCAAAAGTTACTTCTCAACTCAATTAAATTGAAAAACTAAAAGTTAGTTCAATAATAAAATTTTGAAAATGACTTGTTCAACTAAAAATATTGTACTTCATAAAAAAAATTAATTTATTTTATTTCTACGAATCATTCTAAAATTATAAATCTAAATTAATTTCTGATAGTTTTAATTTTTAAAATTAAAAATTAACATCTTTAATGACATCCAATCAAAAAATTTCTAGAAACAAACAAATTGACTTTCTAGGTTTTAGGGTTGACTTCCATTTATCTATCCAAATACCATGTGAAAAATTGATTTTGTTTTTTCACGCCTACTCAAATGTCAAGTATTATTTTCAATGATCAAAAAAATGTATTTTATTTGTGCCTAACTTTGATCGTATGTCTAATATGGCAGTTGGGACCTGGTGTGGTGTTACTAAACTAAACGCATGGTTAAACAATCGCCTCTTGTTTAGTTTGTCATTCATTCATTTGGCATTTGGGATTGAAGAGTTACGTGCAAATAACATTACAATTGTTCTTTTCTTCTAGCGTGGACTACCTCCGGTACGCATGATGCATGGTTCCGGCTTCAACCATATTCCGGTAAAAGTAAAGCTAGTGTGTTTTCTAATGTAAAGAACTTGGGTTATGGTTAGCTGGAGGGGATCACATCAACTCTCTTTTTCTTTGTGAAGTTATTTTCAGTGGAAATAGTTTTCTCATAGAGACTTGGGAAATTGATGGGTACATGTTTTAAGGGCTGAAGAAGGAAGGAATATTTTTTAAAGGTGTGTTAATTCAAATAAATAATGGTACATTTTAGGACTTAAAGTGGGGGTCCAAACTGAACATCTGCCTTCCTCTTCAATGTGTGTCTACGTCTTATATTAACCCTAAAACTAATTGAACTGAAAAAGATGGGCACAACAAGATTACACCTCATCTTAACTCGTTACTGACCAATAAATCATTGTTTTGTAACACCAAAAATTTCTTGGACCAAACTCCGCTTTGTTGCCAAAATTTTGCTCACGTGATGAGACCCGATGGCCCCAACCTCTGTTTAGTGTTCCAAGATGCGGCTCAATATTTGCCATGCCACTATTTTACTCCGTGACTGCTAAAGTGCTGATCTACATTTTGACCCAATCTATACATGTGTGACCTAAAATTTATCCAAGTGTCCAAAATTTACTCTATAAATTAATTAAATCTGTAAAATTTGTATTACGGTGTAAAATTTGTCTAGGGCCTAAAATGGGTGGTGAGGAATCATATCTCTATATATGGTAGTCCAAAGCTATCTTACAACTTGCCTCATGAATCTCATTTTTTTAATATTTAAAAGGTTTTTCCTTTAAAATATGAATTTTATTTTCTATATATTTATCGGCTGGTTTAGTAACTTTGATTCCTCACTTGCCTTATCATGTGATTTTGCTCAGGAATTATGTGTCGGAGAAAATGAGTTTTAAACTAAATGATTTTTGTCTTAGATGCTCACTCATTTCCTTGAATGAATGAAACTCTTTAATTTAGTTTCACATTGGGTAATCTAGAGAAGGATGTCCACCATATAACTATTCTCATATGGATAGTATGTAAAACTAGAGGGTGAAATGGGGTGGGCAAACAATACATGGGCTAACTTATGTATTGGGCCTACGACTATGAAAGACATCAACCATGATCTATTATTTTTATCAAGATATTTTTACAAGAAATCTGAAACCTTAAAATTATGTTTATCTTGGAAAAACTTGATTTACAAGAAATCTGAAACCCTAAAGGTTTCTTTTCTCCTATAAATACAAAACGTTTTCAGAGTTGAAATCCATCCCAGAAGAGGCTAATATCATATCTTCTTTTCACCATCTTCTCGCTTTATTTTACGCTTTTGAGTGTTTATTTCCCTGCTTCCTTCCCTGTTGCTAAGTTCAAGAGTGGGTAGTTTGTATTGTGCTAATACAAACTATATCGGGCAGTCTTATCCTGGACACATCTTCACATGTTGGGGTTTAACATTGCTCTTCTCGAGTATACCTGCGAACTAATGTGTTAAGGACAACTTGTTGAACCCGTGATTCTGCCCTCGTAGTTGTCCGTGGTAGAGTTGTTTTCAATTCAGTTCTTTATATATATTATTCTGATACATCTAACGTTGTTGTTCATTGTTGCAAGATTCCAACATTATGTATCCCAAAGTGCCTCCAAACCTCATAATCCAGATAGACGATTTAGAACGCTGCCCTCGTGTTGTTGATTCGTATGGAGAGTGAAATGTATATGAGAGGTTGGATTAGAGTACGATTGTATAATATTCCATGGCACTTTGTGTGAATGAATTTTCTTTCACCATTTCTTATTTGTTATAGACCATTAAATCATTCCAGCTGAAATAAAATGAATTAAATGTTAATTTTCACACATAAAATTATAAGAAAGTTACACAAAGTATTAATTTTTAGTATGTTATTCACTTTAAGGATGATGGTCGTTCACCATTTTTCTAACTTTAATGAACTCTCGAATTGGACCTACGAATGAACTCTCGAATTGAACTTTAGATATAGCCGAATCGAAACGTTAATGCTCTCCATTTTTGGTTTTTGGGATTCGCGATGCACTCATAATAGAACTCTTTCACTCTCTTCCAAAATATTGAATGAATTTCATTCAGTCGTTCATGGAACACCTTAATGAATGATTTAAGGAGATCCATATCTTCATCTGGTTCCCATTCTGCCATTGACATTGATGTCTCACTTTGAAATGAAAAAACAAACAGATGTAAGATGTAGAAAATAGAAAATAGAAGGTTTAATGCAGTTTTTCTTAGAAAAGGGGTTGTAATATATAGAAAAGATCCCAACGGTCATATTATTTTAAATTTAGATTTGGGATCGTCATGGACGCACTATAAAACGTGACGATTATAAAAGACCTAAGTGGAGTAAAATTCGGAGGTTGACCTTTGATGTCGTCATGGTATATGGGTATCGACCATGACGACCTAAGATGATACAGTAGTTGAACAACATTTAGACTTTGATTAATAAGATAATTAGATTCAAACTTGGGATAACTAGTAGTATATTAAAACATGAAAGAAATATTAAACTATGCTAACAACTTGTAGACCAACTTGGTTTAACTAAACACATCACACATTATTCTTTTTCTCAGCGACATCCTCAATTATTTTAGCAGCTTCAAAATGTATAAACGACTCTCCTCTCCATTTGGTATATGCATCATGTGCCGCAAACTTATCCCCTTTGTGCCTATCGAGAAACTCATTGTACTTGATGTACAACTTTATAACATGACATGTCATTCTGAAAACGTAGTCGGTATCGTAATCATTGTGTGGACCCTTCCACTTCGCGCTCGTCTTGGGAACATAATGTCATGTTTTTACTAGATTCCAAAATATACCATCATCCTCATCTTCTTCTGGAAGATCCAATATGACGTAAAAATTCATAATCCATTTCGTCTCATCTACAACGGACTTTAACCTTTCCCATCGTTGGAATTGGTCATAATCTCGTTTCTTGCTTTCCTCTTTTTCCATGGCATCTATTGGTTTGCTTCTTTTGTGTATCTCTTCTTCCATATCTCTACTTGATTTTGTAGTTGATGATGATGTGGTTTTTTTTTTGCTTCTTTTGAGTTTATCTTCATCCATAGCACTAATTTGAGTAGTTGATGATGAAGGAGTTGTTCGTTTGCATCTTTTGAGTATCTCTTTAACCAAATTGGTAATTGATGATGGACTTTCTATTGCAAGAGAGTTTTAATTTGAGAATAATGTTAAAGTCTTCAACTGAATGCAGCATGGGGTTAGCATCTTTATATAGAAAAAGCCCCAACGACTAATTTTTTTTTTGGGAAAAAACTAGTTGTTATGCTTGAGTCGTCATGGTATTAAGATATCAACTATGACGACTTTAATTCTCTCCAAAATTTGAAGGTAAGAGTCTTCATCGTATGATTTACGAACCGATACGACCCTGGCATTCAAAACATCCAGGGAAAAACACAATTGATAGAGTGGGTCGTCATAGTCTATAGGTTATGACCATACCGACTCCTTTTGGAGGATATGGTCGTCATTGTTTTAAACTATTGACCATGACGACTCTAGGCAATCTATCACCTATGAACCTATACGTAACGGCTAGTTGGCTAGTTTATTTTAAATAGCCGTTGGGTCTTTGATTTCTATTAAAGAAACCTTCTTCTCGACACACAATGTCTCTCAAACACTTATTATCTCTCATCTTTCCCATATTTTAAATCTTTTCTAGTCTTTTTTTCTAATTTCTTCATCATTGTTGCTAAATTCACTCCCCAGGAAGATGTTGCGGCAGTTAGAGCATGGGTTGCAGTCACAAAACATGATGAATAACTCAAGATCAACATAAATAAGAGCTTGAAAACTTTTTCAGACCGTATTTTCTGGGATTTTGTTGATTTAGACGACAATCAAAAGTCAAAATCAATGACATACGTGAAAGAAAGATTCGAATTGATCTACAAACGATGCTGTTATTTTAGACGACTTTGGTGAACATGATTACACATTATCCTCAACTCCCACCATATCAACAAGTAATTGAATGTCAACTAGATGTTAATAAAATCCTATTTGATTATAATACTAACTTATTGTTGATTTTCTTTTTCAGAAACAACATGCATATGAACGATATAAGACGGACTGCGGCAAAAGATTCCGGCATGACAATTGTTATGTAGTGTTGAATGAAAATTTTGCGTATTTCAATGATCTAGATTCAATTTAATCCTATGTTTCCATCTTATGTATGGTTTTCTTTATAATCTATGTATTCCTTTTCTTTATGATCTATGTATGTCTTTTCTTTTCCTTCTAATGAATTTACAATTACAAAATCCTGAATCCACAAATTTTACAGCTTGTGTCGTCACGCTATATAGGAACTCACACTGTCGACCCCTTATAGAGGGTTATTGTATTTGGTCTAAACCAATGCGACCTTAGCAGTTATTTCATACATGGAATTCTGATTAGAGAGTCGTTATGGTCTAAATAACATAAAGTGACGACTCAAACCAGGTTAGGGTCGTCAAGGTCAGAAAACATGACCATGACGATTTTTCATAACCTAATAGTGTAATTGGTGAGGATCGTCATTGTCTGATGTTACGACCATGACGAACCATGACGCCCTGAAACCCCTCTTCTTCTCCACTCGTAGAAAATAAAATAAAATAAAATAAATCTAATTTTAATCCTAACTATTATCTATATAATTAATCTAATCTAATAATTACTAAAACTAATCATATATTATAATTAATTATAGTTTAATCATTTATAAAAATATATAATTAAGATGTAGAAGGATTACTATTGGATGATCCTATTTTATCTTTTCTTCCGACCTCAATTAAGCGTGGTAAAAATATCTGCTTCCTCGTAATAGGATTTCAGGCTCAGACTTAGGAAGCCAAAAGTTGGTCAAATAAATAAATGTTGGACGGTGAAAACCCGTCGATTAACATATTCTCACACACTTATAAGGTGAATCTCTGCCTACAAGATAATAACATAGAATACTTGCTTAATTTTAGTTAAAAAAAAAAAAAATGCAAACAAAACACCAAGATTGTCTTTTAGGCACCTGACGCGCACCTCAGAAAAAAGAACATTAAAATAAATTATGAAAATGAAATATTTTGTATGTTTGTATAGGTGAAGTTCAGACGAAGAAGGTGATTGTTGTCTCAAAGCTCAGAATTTGAAAGCTGTGTAAGAATTTTCAACAACAAAGCTCAGCTGAAGACCCACAAATCTGAGTTGAGGCACTACAGGACCTTTACGGTGATAACCCACTTCTCCTATAGACAGGGTTTGGGCCATGCCATGTATCAAATTTCACATTTTTAGCCCATCTAAATTGACCCACATCTCGGAAATCCATGGTCCGAAAAAAATCTTCCTATATCAAAACCCTCCATTCTAAAAACCCTTGCCCTAAAAGAAAACGCGATCCCCATCTCCCCCAATCTCCAAAAATCAACCAAAACCAAGGGGTTTTCAATCTCATCGCAACTCAAATCATGGCGTTGAACACTCCAAATCTGGAGTGTAGAATGTACGAATCACGATATCCAGAAGTAGATATGGCAGTAATGATTCAAGTGAAGAACATAGCTGATATGGGTGCTTATGTTTCCCTTCTCGAATACAATAACATCGAAGGTATGATTTTATTCAGTGAGCTTTCACGAAGACGTATTCGAAGTGTTAGTAGTTTGATTAAAGTTGGTAGACAAGAACCAGTTATGGTACTTAGGGTTGATAAAGATAAAGGTTATATTGATTTGAGTAAAAGAAGAGTTGCTGAAGAAGATATTGCTACTTGTGAAGAAAGATATAATAAGAGTAAACTTGTTCATTCTATTATGAGGCATGTTGCTGAGACTATGCAGCTCGATTTGGAGGTATAATTACGAATTTTCCCTGGTTTTTTTTCTGATTTTTTTGGATTATTTTTTTAATTATTTCTGTTCGAATTTGATTGATAATCTTGTTAGAAATATATTGGTTACACAGTTTGGGTTTGGATAAGAAATGAATACTTGCATAGATAATGCTAGGGATAGAGAAGGAAGGGGACTGCTGTTTTTATTGGTTGGCTTTACACTTCGTAATTTGTGGATGCTGGCACTTCTACTTATTGTGTAATCTACTCTATGTTCAAGTGTGAAATGTGTGGTTGCTTGAAAATGTTTTATCCTCAACTATGTTGCTCCACGAAGTGTAGAAAAGATTCCTTGAAGTAATGTACCGTTAATTCAGGATGTCATTTATTCTTGAACTTGAACTTGAGTTTTAAGATGTGTGGTGTACCGTCTGTGGGTGCTGGTCCTTTTATTTTATTTTTGTAATCCATGTCTATGTTGAGAGGTATATTACTTGCACAGTTTATGTTAGGGTTTAGGTAAGGAATTGCTACTTGCACAGTAAGGCTGGGTTGAAGAGCGTGACTGTTTACCCATCGTAGTTAATACTATGTGGATGCTGGCACTTTTACTTATTCTAATCCATGTCTATGTTATGAGGAAGTGCGAAATGTGTGACTACTTGAACATGCTTTACCCTTAATTCCGCTGCTCCATGAAGTTTAGAAAAGACTACTTGAAGTATCGTTAGTTTTAATTTAGGATGGCATTGATTTTTGAACTTGAGTTTCAAGTTGTGTGGTGTAGTTTTTGTGGGTGCTGGCTCTTTTATTTTATTTTGTTAATTCATGTCTATGTTAAGAGGTATTATTGCGAAAATGGATGCTCAGTTTTGTGATTACATGCTTTATTGGTTAAGATAAACATTTGGATTTTGTCTCAGTTACTGGCATGGTAAGTTTTATCTTATAGTAGAAGTATGAATGCTTTTGATGCTAGAAATTTAGCCAATAAATATTCGATATGTCCAGATGCTTTGCTTGTGTTTAAATTACATTTCCCTCTAACATTGTTAATAGTAAGATTACTATTATAGAATGAGTCAATATGACATATTGTTCTAGTGGACGAGAGAACGTTAATATGATACTGTGTTTGTTTTGCTATGAAATGAAGAAATTTTTGCTCTTGAATCTTAATAATGTGGTAAAGTAACAATGGTGGAGGAACGAGGTAGATGAATAGGGTGATTTTGTGACCTGTATGTTCTATATACAGTCTCGTTTCATGGGCATTGGTTTCCATCACATATATGTACTTTCTCTAAAAAATAAATCAATGTGAGGTGTTTCAATTTACATTTTATTCATTTGGCTATCTGGTCATTATATTAGTAATAGATTTGCTGACATAATGCTACTTTCTGATGATACTTTTCACCGACAGGATCTGTATATCCATGTTGGCTGGCCTCTATATCGAAGATATGGACATGCATTTGAGGTAATGTGCTGCAAAGAAACTCTCATGTTGGGTCTTTACTCTTTATCTACTGCTCTAGTTTAATCTGAATTTTTTTATTTACTAGGCATTCAAGTTAATTGTGTCTGATCCTGATACCATTCTCGATTCCCTCACACGTGAAGTCAAAGAAGTTGGCCCTGATGGACAAGAGGTAAAGCTGGTTTGCCTGTCTGTAATTTGCTTAATTTCCTTATCGTTGGTTTTGAAACTGATGGGTACTTTTCAACATGCCTATAACAGGTTACTAAAGTGGTACCTGCTCTGACAGAGGAGGTTAAAGATGCTTTGATTAAGAACATCAAAAGGCGTATGACTCCACAGCCAATGAAAATTCGTGCAGATATTGAAATGAAATGCTTTCAGTTTGATGGGGTTCTCCACATCAAGGTAATGTTGACATCTTTTTAACTTTGTTATCATTTCCCTGTGATGATGTTACTGACACGGTGATTAGTGTTCATAGTTCATGAACATGGTACATTATAAGACTTATCAAGATACAAATATCTATCGTTATTTATTTGCAGGAAGCGATGAGGAAAGCTGAAGCTACTGGTAATGATGACTGTCCAGTTAAAATTAAACTGGTGGCACCTCCTCTCTATGTTCTGACGACTCAGACCCTTGACAAGGTTAGTTGGGTTTATGCTATTATTTAGACTAATTCAACTATTACTGTTTTACATAATTAGATTCTAGTATGTGATAATTAGGTAAAGAGTAGGTATATGAGAAGTTAGTGAATCAATGAGAAGAATCTCAAATGGAATGTGCAAAGCTTTAAATATGGTTTAGAGCAAATAATAGGAAACTTTTGCAATATGAAAACCTTAGTTTTAGACCTGTATGTTAACTAGGCAACTTCCCAGCATGAATAGTATGTATTCAATTGGCTTATTTTTTGTCGTACCATGGAGAAAATTTATGGGTTGGTTAGTGGCGAAGTTCGCGAAATTTGCTTCTTCGATTGTTATATTGATTTGCTGTGTGAAAATCTTAATCCAGACTAATTCCCTTATGTCCATCTTACCAATTATAGCTGTTTCTTGTGTTATTCCCTTTGATGTGCTTTGGTGGTTGGGATGTTTGTCTTTTTCATCCTTGCTGTACCTTTTATCAAGCTCTAGATAAGTTATCCTGTGTTTGTTCTGGTTTGCACAGGATCAAGGGATAAAGGTTCTTACTAATGCAATCCAAGCTTGCACTGAAGCAATAGATAGCCACAAAGGGAAACTGGTAGTAAAGGAGGCACCAAGAGCGGTGAGTATTAACTTTCTTGCAATTGATTTCAAAATGTAACATGGAACTGTGTAAATAATTTTAATCAAATCTTAGTAAACAATTATGGACTATGAATTATGAAACTGAATGCATGGAACTTGGTTGGGATGCAGGTGAGCGAACGGGATGACAACTTGCTAGCACAACACATGGCACAACTTCGTCAATCGAACGAAGATGTTGATGGAGATGATGACAGTGAAGAGGAAGATACAGGGATGGGAGAAATCGATGTTGACGGACCAGTTGGTGTCCATGAATAAAGTCAGTGTCAAAACTAACCACCCACTTAAACTCCCTTGTTATAGTTTTGAGAGACTGATAGATAACAAGTGCAGCTGTACGAAATCAGCTAGCAACATCATTTTTACTGCTGTCTACTTCTTTATTACTTGTTTATCCATTGTCTGAAAATATTTTTGAATCAACTGTTTTGAATTTATATAGGTTTGTCTAATGTCCAAGTAAAAGTTTTTGTCGGCGGTGATTATCGTACTCCTTGCTGTTCAATGAAACCAAATTCAGTAATCTATTTTTCTTTTCTTTTTGAGGCCACCCTGTTGTTGTAGTAGTGACTTGAAAACGAAGCAGAATAAGGCACATTACCTGGAGGTTCTCCAAACCTGTCTGACACAATTTATTTTTCTGTGCAGAGAGAATCTAACATTACAAATAGAAAAAGGCAAGGTTATATGTAGTTGCACGCACAATTATTGCTGTATTTTAACTTCTACAATCCGATATGATATTCAGTATATTAATAGTCTAAGCTAAAGTACTAAACCCTATTCTTTAATTACGACTTACAAGAGCAGCAAAATCCTCCAAATAATTTTATGGGGGGATTCAAAAATGTCAAAACGAAGAGCAATTCAATGACTGCAAATTCTATGTGCTTATTATTTGCACCAAGGCTCCAACTTGCCCGGCTTTACTAGGCAAAAGAAAAAGATGAATCCTGAACATCAAATGTTTGAAGCTTTTTCACTGAATATTAATAATAATGTTAAACCTTGTTCTAACTTGAGCAGAGGCCGCTTAATGAACATTCAGTATTAAAAACTCTTAATTCGGATATTATTATTTGATTACTACAAATACAAACAAGGTTCAACGAACAAAACTCAACGGATTAATAGATTAACTGACAGCCAGAATACCAAAGACGGTGTTTGGATACCACATTAGATTCAGCTTTTTGATTAATCGTCAAATTTTAAAATAAGTTTTAAAAGTACAATTTTATTTATTTTTATCGTTTTTTGATAAAACTAAATAATTTTGCTTCTGACTTCTGAAAACTATTTTTACTCTGTAAATCTTTGATAATTAGGAATCTCAAACTCATTCTGACTTCTGAAAACTATTTCTGCTCTGTAAATCTTTGATAATTAGGAATCTCAAACTCATAAGATCGTTAGTTGAGCTCATCTCATGCCTTCCGGCAACCAACTTGTAGGGTGGGTATTTAACTATTCATTGCGGTGGTTGGTAAGTAACATTCCAATTAAATAAATAAATTAATTCATCAATTAATAACAGTAGGGCGGTGGGGAACATAAAAGCAGGTGCCACTACCACCAAAATCGAAGTTTATATATACTTTTAATTACAATATCCCAAAGACATTATTTCGCGTACGGACTAATCATCGATGTACGTGTATGCCCCCAATCTCACTCTTTCAGACAGACTCTTCACTTTTTCAGAGAGCTTCACAGTGGGTGGATGATCCAATTATATCTCTCTAATGGCGAATTCGATAGAAACTATTTTCAAAGAGAAAAAATATCCATTTGTATTCGCTTCATTCATTTTACTCCTCTGTTTCTCAATTCTTCTCATTTCAAATACTCGTTCTTATATCCCTAAAATCACCGATCTTCAACAATCCACAGCTCAACCAATAATCCGTACTACTTCGATCAAAAACGGTGAAGATGAAGTAGTAATAATCTCTTCTTCTTCAACTTCATCAGCAGGAGGAGGATCAGATGATGATAATGATGATGAAGAGAAAGAGAAAGTTTCTGCTGAGATTGATTGGAGATTATGTATAGGAAGTGTAGCAACAGATTATATACCGTGTCTTGATAATATGAAAGCAATTAAAGGATTGAAATCAAGAAGACATATGGAACATAGAGAGAGACATTGTCCGAAACCTAATTTGAGATGTTTGATTCCGATTCCGAAAGGTTATAAGATGACACTTCCTTGGCCTAAAAGTAGGGACATGGTGAGACTTCATTGCCTCACTCTCCTTATTCTTGTTTTCGGTAAGAGTCTGTCCCTCATTTTGAAGTATCAGAACAATTTTCTTGAAATGTTAGTAGAATGAATGAGTTATCTGTGTTTTCGACGAAAACTAGCTGAAATTGATCATTTGAATTAGCTGAGAATTGATTGCTTAGAATGAATTATCTGTGTTTTCGACGAATGCTAGCTTAAATTGATCATTTGAATTAGCTGAGAATAGATTCTTTAGAGTAAATTGTGATTTTGATTTGCATTAGTTTGTTCAATTTGCTATGTTCTGTGTGGGCAAATGTTTGATTGGCTAGGCCATACGGCCAGGCAAGTAAAATGGCTTGTGTAGAATAAGCGCAATTGGTGTTTTGGCTTGTGAAATACTGAATGGGAAATGTGTGTTTTGGTAATGCAGATTTGGTATGATAATGTGCCGCGTCCTAAACTTGTGGAATATAAGAAGGATCAGAATTGGGTGAGGAAATCTGGTGATTATCTTGTGTTTCCTGGAGGTGGTACGCAGTTTAAAGATGGGGTTATGAACTATATTAACTTCATAGAGAAGGTATTTTCATTCTGGTATTGTAAATTTGTAATATCAAATACTGTATCAAATTAATATGCTCCTTACAGTTTTGTAATGCGAGCTATGTGACAAGTATGGGTCGTTTTTTTATCGGTGTGGATTGATGTGATTTGATTTGATTTTGTTTTGTTGTAGACTTATCCGGCCATTAAGTGGGGAACACATACAAGGGTCATTCTAGACGTTGGTTGTGGTGTTGCTAGCTTTGGGGGATACTTGCTGGACAAAAATGTTATTACTATGTCATTTGCCCCAAAGGATGAACATGAGGCTCAAATACAATTTGCACTTGAGCGAGGAATTCCAGCTACTCTGTCGGTCATCGGAACACAAATGCTTACTTTTTCAGATAATGCTTTCGATTTAATACACTGTGCACGATGCAGGGTCCATTGGGATGCAGATGGTAGGTCTCAGTTATATAACATGTTTTTTACATGGCTAATGCAGTTTCATTTCTCAAATGCTGCTAATCTCATATGTAAGTCGATCATGAAGATTCTTGGAGCTTACTAGTCTGGAATTCTTTTTGTTTTCAAATATGCAGGTGGGAAACCTTTAATGGAGCTTAATAGGGTGCTAAGGCCGGGAGGGGTTTTCGTATGGTCTGCAACACCAGTATATCGTGATGACAATGAGAGAGATCGGAATGTCTGGAAGGGTTTGTTTGCTTAACCCCTTTTTCCACTTACATCTCGTTAGAGAATCTTGACTGCCTAACCACCGTACTAAGGATGTGGCAGTTCATGAATTGACTTCATCTTTTTATGTTCACTGCAGCCATGGTAGCTTTGACAGCATCCATTTGTTGGAAGGTAGTAGCGAAGACAGTAGATGCAACAGGAATTGGGCTTGTAATTTATCAAAAACCTGTCTCTAATGTGTGCTATGAAGAACGTGAAGTGAATGAACCTCCATTGTGCCATCAAATGGAGAAGCGAAAACCTTCCTGGTACTTATTACTAAGTCAAAACAGGCATCTATTTGTCATTGTATTCATTCGATTTATTTCCTGTAATACGACTCATGTTGTTTTGTTTCCGAGGCAGGTATACACCCCTTGAAGGTTGTCTTCCCCAACTTCCAGCTGTTAACTCAGGTGGAGAGTACAAATGGCCTTCCCCCTGGCCTCAAAGGCTTAGCAGTAGACCTGCAAGTCTGGAACCAAGTGCTGAGGAAATATTTTACGAGGACACTAAATACTGGTCTGCACTTGTGTCGGATGTATACTTCGGTGGTCTTGCTATCAAGTGGACATCTATTCGGAACGTAATGGATATGAATGCTGGTTATGGAGGGTAAGGCATTATTGGAATCTTACAACTTAGGTTTATGTTGCTTTGTCGGAAATTAAACACCAGAATTTTGAATCATATAGAACCTGGCCATTGACAAATCAGCTTAACATTTTCTAGTCATTCCCTCAATATCCTATATTTGTTTAGCGTATCCAGAGACGCCTTCTCCAAAGTCCCAATGCATTAGTTTCCCTTATCATCGTTGTTTACCAAAAACATTTGAGAGTCTTAGAAATAGTATCATGTTAACTGTGACCAATCAATTGCTGGATGCTAACATTACTATGATCTGGCAGTGTGGCACTTCTCTTTCTGTTGAGTTATTTGACAAAGTGCAATTCTGTTTACATGATATGTGTTCAACTTAAACTTTGTTTTCTTCTTTCACAGATTTGCTGCACCGCTGATTAATCAACCTCTGTGGGTGATGAACATTGTGCCGATCCAGCAACCAGATACATTACCTGCTATCTATGACCGCGGGTTAATTGGAATGTATCATGACTGGTGTGAGCCTTTAAGTACATATCCGCGGACTTATGACCTACTGCATTCCAGTTACCTATTTGGAAATCTTACAAAGAGGTAGCACTTGCTTGTTTTCGTCAGTGGACTGTTCTCTTTCTAGGGACTCCCAAGTTATATATGCTGATTACATTTACAAGTTAACTCGTTGTTCTTAATGTCCAGGTGTGACATTGTGGATGTAGCAGTAGAGATGGATAGGATTTTGAGACCAGGTGGGTTAGTTATCGTCCAAGACACATTAGAAATGATCAATAAGCTAGGCCCTCTTTTCCAGTCTCTACACTGGAAGACCAAACTACACGAAGATCAATTCCTTGTTGCAAGGAAAGGTTCATGGAGACTAACAACATACGACACATAAAAGGAACAAGAATGAGTTGAATAAAAAAAGGTGCTATCTCTCCCAAATTTTACTATTCTTGAACTTGATTTTGTGTTTAGTTCAAATGTTTGTAACAAGAGAGAGAGAGAGAGACCTAATTCATTGTCTATTATCTTCATCCAAACAAGTAGAATTCTCAATATACAGATTGTTTTTCCTTTCTCCCTTTTGATATGCATCAACTCATTAGCTAATTCCAGGCATCGATAAGTTGCACTTGGGTTGGGGAACACAGAAAGTGAGGTTCGGGGTTGGTTTGAGGCCCACTTATATTGTTTGCGGCTCAGAGGCACAGCCTCTTTTTTTCTTTTTTTCTTTTTTTGACCGATCAGTAAGAAATGTGGCACTGATAGATTTCAGACTAAGTGGTTACTACCACTACCCAATAGCCTTACATAAATCACCAAATTTGACTGCAACGATATGAAAAATCCTTATGGTTTAGCCTTACATAAAATTTTGGAGTCTTTAAGAGTTCTTCCATATCGTTGTACTTGCAGCTTGCTCTCAATGAGGTTTCCTAGCGGCCAATCAAGTCGATACTCATTAGCTTTCTTAAGGCTTGTTAATGGGTTTTTCAGTAGAGTAGGTGCGCCCTTCCCCACCGGAAAGTAATAGGAGTGCACTTTTTGTGAACCCCTGGATGAACGCCACATCATATTCCATAGTATGATCCTTGTGTGGAATTTATCCGAGTTTGAGTTGATACAGCTGAAGAACCACAAAAATGTTATAAAACTCAGCCACTTTCACGATTAAAGCTGTAGTTTGACATCATGCCAGGCTCCACATCAGTATGCCAACAAGTTGTACAGCTCACATCACGGTTGCAAAAATAGACACCAGAAATGTACCATGTCTATTTTTAAGGACTTTGGTGGGACTTATCTTGGATACCAATGTTCCAACGCTACACTCAGTTTTTACCTGGGGCTGTAAATGGAAAAGGATAAAAATATAAATGTAAAAGAGACGTAGTACTAGTAGCAGTACCACTATAATAACGACTCTTATTCAAACTTATATGTACGTCAGTAAGTAATAGTGTTTATTGGGTGCATTTAATCACTCTTGCAGAGAAAACAGAGATGAGAAATCTTTTGTAAGAAAACGACTGGATGGTATTCAAGAGGAAGAGGATGATAGCTTTACATTTACATTTCATATGGATGTCCGTCTGTTACGTGATTGTCTTATCAGTCCATGGAGAGAGACATAGATTTTAAGTTGGTCTTAAGCTGGTGGTGGACAGGTGGTGCAGTGGTGGTGGGGGTCATTCCGAATGAAAGAAAAAACTATGCATTGGTTATGGCCCCACCTCACATTGACCACCACCTCTGATATAAGGTCCACCACCACCAATATATATCTATATAGGTCCACCACCATGGCACAAAGATAGAGCTGTCGGAGACTATACCAACTGTGAGTCAAAATAAAAATAAAAATAAAAACGTACCGCCTCTTTCCAAAATCTCACCCTCTTACTTTACTCTCTTCTTATTCTGGTCCTTCTCTAATGTCTTTCTTTCCATTAAATTTTATACTGACCACAATGACAAACAAACATATACCATTTGCTTATTGCTTTCAGTGTTACTGCAGATGTAATAAATTTACTAGCCAATAGTATGTGTACAAAATTGTTTAATCAGATTCATACTACTACTGTCTAAATGTTTGTTGATGGCTGATTAAAACGTTTGCAATTAAACTCGACCAAAACAAGGTTTAGGACCACTCTCATCAAGTCTCATCCTATATCCCAGCAACTCCAGAAAGAAATTATGGTTTAGATCTATATTTACATCACGGCATGTTGCATGCATATTACATCACTGCAATGGCCGAGCCATATTGAAGGGTGGGTGTATAATTTCGGAGGGCTTCCAAGTCCAATTTAAATTATTTAACCCATTTTCACTATTTTTGTCCATTTAAACCCCTTCAAATGTGCACCAGTTACTTAACTTGCCCACCCATTCATCAGAATCTGGCTCCGCCACTTGCATCAAGTTGTTGCATGCATATTGCATATGCATGTTAGAGATGTTGGATAGTATGCAGGGGTTATTTTATTTTTATTTTTTTGAGCAAAAAAGAGCGATGAGAAGAGTAAATATACTGATGATGAATGAATGAATATATTTTTTTCTTTCTTTCTTTCTGATAGTGTGTGTTTGTGTAGTTGAATCTTGAATTGTCATTCGTCATGCATTTACACAAATATACAAAAGGAGCGAGTGTGCATCAGTAGTGCAGGCAGCAGGAGAGGACAGGACAATGCGTAACGCTATAACCACTATGAGTCTTTGACAAGACAAGACTAACGTCTAGTCAGGGCTATTGCAGGAGAGTTAGTAGAACCTCAAAAGTACATGACTTTAATTGAATTTTTTACTCTCTTTTTTTGTTAGTAGTACCTCCATGGCCCCGATTGCCTCTTTTTGTGTATTTTTTTGTTTGAGGAAACAAAGCAAACAATCAACTCTTCATCACTGCTGTAACTTCATTTCAAATGTAAGATTTTTTGGTATTTGTATTTGTTGTTGTTTTCGTTTGTATTTTGTATAGTCAGCAGTCAGCAAGGAATATATACATACATATATAGTCCTGCAAAGACCCAATAAGAGACAGAAGGGATGAAAGGCAGACCCTATTTGACCTATCTAATGTATATTCTAATCACTGGTGTATTAATGTATCTTAAAGAAGTAATTATGTAGCTTTGATCTAATCCATTCCAACCATAACTTGCTGCCTAGTTGCTGGGGCGGAGCAAGGTTTAGAGAAATAGATGGGCAAGTCATCCACAGACGCAAATTTAAAAGGATGTAAATGAGTTAAAATGATTCAAATTGAACTTGGTAGTTAGTTGGGCTAGATGGAGAATGGTTGTATCCGCATCCTCCATTCCTTTATCATGTACTTTCCATCTAATAAAAATCGTATTCCTAGTAAAAAGAAATACCTTGTGTAGTAATACTTACTTCTCCCCCTCCTATGAATAAGAAAATTAATGCACATTAGCTCCTAGTGTTTTATTCTTGTACTACATTTTTTTCATGAATCTTAACCATTAACTCAACAAAGCAAACAAAGAATTCAAAGCAGACGTGAGTAATAATTATGCTGAACGGCTAAAAAATAATAAGTAGGGTGTAGAAGGAAGAAGAAGAAATTAAAGATAGCAGGACCAACTACTTAATTAACTACTGCTAATCAATAATTAATTATAAAATCATCAAGCCGTGACTGACTCTACCTAGCAAATGGTAGTTGGTTATCAATTATTGGTGACATGTTATAATGAGCTAAGCATGTTGAGTTTGGACAAGAAGTAGACAAGAATATGGAGAATCATCATCTTCTGCTCCTTGTAAAAGCTGTAATGTTGTATCCCGCATTTAGCTAAGTAACTAGGTTGAGGATGGACAAAAGTCCCAGAGAGATGCCTGTGCTGTGTCTACACTTCTATTTATGCCCTTGTTCCATAATCATTTCTGCTCCTTGCAAAGTCTTGTTATATTTCCTTTCATATGTCAATTCACAGGATGATGCCTCTTGAGTTTGGCGAACATGATATAGACATAAGTGTAGACCTCATCTCATTTTCTTTAGATCACTAGTATAGTTAGTCAATCCATGTGATATATGGAGATGTAGGAAAGGCTATGGACTGGTGGTACAAGCCTATGTGATGGAAATTAAGATCGGCCCGACCGTATGTGCGTGCCTGACGATTTGCGACGCGTTATCTTTGACGTACTCACCGTTACAACTCCATGGAGTGAATGTCATTATCAGTCTAGGACTTTCTTTCCATGGGAGAACCAGCAGCAATAGTACTACTTGCGTGTGATGGATGAATCGAGAAGGATTTCGACAATAACCTAAAACATCACTTCAATTTTGATAATATCAAATCTGATAACTAAAATAATAAAAGCCACCCACGTTTCATTAAACCTTGGATGAGTTAAATTCCCACAACCCTATTCTACAAGAGGCTGATAATTTATAGGTCAAGTCTATTATGTTTCTCATCAGCACAGTGTATTAAAGTGTAATTAAACTGAAGTTAATTACTGTATGTACGTAGTCATCTAGTAGTAGAAATGGAACCAACAATTACCTCTGTTTTAAAAAGATATACTTGTTTCGTGTACATATTACACAAAAAAACAAGTCTATTTTTTTTTTGAAACGGAACGAGTATTACGTAGGTATACAACAACAGTAAACTGCGGCCAACCATGCCCCATGTATGCTTCTCATGTAGAGTCAATTGCAAACACAGAATATTCAAGAAATACTAGGATCAAAATGAGATAATGGGATTTGTATGCATGCACTAGCTCTACTATAGTGCTGTGTGAAACAAGATTTGACATACAAACTAGAACAGTATAGGGTTGTTTCTCATCAATCTCGTCAATCAAGCAATCAGAGAGGATGGATGGGGGAATTAAGCATTCAGCAGAGAGTAGTACGTACAGAGAAGAGAAAAACTTGTTACCAAATCGGGGATTATGGGGATTGTCAATTCAAAGTCATATATTTATTGAATTTGCCTAATAACTCAATTTGAAATGATAATTTAAAAAGTACTTACTGATCCTCCTAACTAATAATAGTAGTAGAATAATATAAAGATTGAAATCTTGAAATGATGAACTAGTAGACTAAGACTAGAATTGAGCAAAAACAAATTCCATACACCCTGATTATATGGAAGTGATAGTTGTATTTGGTTGTTGATGAAAATGAGCTACCATGTCCA
Source organism: Papaver californicum (assembly GCA_023531435.1). NCBI lineage: Eukaryota > Viridiplantae > Streptophyta > Magnoliopsida > Ranunculales > Papaveraceae > Papaver > Papaver californicum. The sequence continues at coordinate 789,019 of JAJJMC010033089.1, read as the reverse complement.
CATGATTGTTACTAGTAGTAGTACTACTACTAACACCTCCACCACCACCAACATGGTGATCAGACAAGGATGATCCTCCGCCACCATCGACAACGACCCCGGACGAAGAAGATGTTGCCGTTGTTGCTGTTGTTGTTGGTCTCTTTCTTTTCTTCTTCTCATAAGGGATACCTCTAGCTTTAGCTTGACTCTCTCTAACTTCCCTCAAGTAAATCCGCACAGCTCTAGCTCCAAACGGATTTGATTCTGGTTTCCCACCATTCTCTTCATATGCGGCTCTTAACCTTCCAATAAGTGCATCTAGACTACCCCAAGCTTGTTTCAACGGGCACGTACACGGCGCAGGAGGATTCGGATAACCAAAGAAAGTGCAACCAAAAGTATGCACTTTAGTCTTTCCAAACTGATCCAAGTATTTCATGAACTCAATTACATGAGCTCCACTACACCGCAGTAATGTTAATGGTGGCTTATGGTTTTTCAAATACTGCAAGAATGTGTTCCAGTCTCTTCTCTTCTGTGATTCATATCGACTTAGTGGTGCCGCTGCTGCTATGCTCGTCGACGAAGATCTTCCACCACCACCACCACCTGATGTTGCATCCATGACTGCTTTTTGTTTTGATCCCTTCTTTAAATATATATGAGCTTCTTTATATAAATATATCTATCACTTTTCTCTAGTCTCTCTTGATTTTTCTAGTACTTCACTTTTGAGTGCATATGGTTGAATTCTTGTGCTTGTTTCCATAAAATCTTAGTATGACATATGAAGATAGTGATGATCAGGGGGGGTGTTGCTTGGACTAGTGAGGAGGAGAAGTAAACATACACATGTTGGATTATAATTTAATGGTGTTTTTGTGGTTTAAAGTTTGTGAGATGGAGAGGGTTTTGAGGAATGAACGAGAGAAGGAAGAAGAAAGAAAGAAAAAGAAAGTGGAATTAGATGGGACATAAAAATAAATGAAAAAGGGCTGCTATCTCCTCCTGCTCCTATATCTATGTGCTCTACTAGTGTAGTAGAGTACTATATCAATGTGATTTAGTGTGGCTTTTGTATTGGATGGATGGATGGATGAAGTGTGGTTTTGAGTGAGGAGCGTAGAAGACTAAAAAGAAAAAAAAAGAAAGAAATAAAACTTTGTGTTTGAGTGTTGGAGACGAGTGAGTGAGTGAGTGAAATGACTAGTTGATAATGAAATGCCTTGTACTCACGTGGTGGTAGGGTCTTCTTCCCTTCATCCTAATGTCTTACTTTCTGCAGTATACCCGAGAATGGCGGACACCATGGATACGCGTCAAACTGCATAAATAATATCGTTGACAAAGAAGAAAAAAATGCATACTCAGGAAAAAAATCCAAAGTGTTAGGCGCTCCGTGCTAGATTTTTAGGGTGTTTGGACGTTAGAAGTAGAAATCAATTTTAGAATTATAATTGGGTCAAAAAAATAATTTCAAAAATAATATCCTAAATCATCTTAGACTATCTATAATGAAATCAGGATCGTTCAATGTAATTAGTGTGCGGTCTAGTTCGACTCGTGGAAAATCCATCGTTTATGAAGAGATATAAGTGGACAAGAACTGCACATTCAGATATCCATTCCAAAGTTTAGAGAATTTGGAACGGAATCAGGATCATTTGTGTACATTAGTATGCAATCTAATATGACTCATGGAAAATTCATCACTTACGGAGAGATAAGTGAAGATTTGTAATTTATAAATATCAATATCTAATAATTTTACCACCTATATTACCGTTTTTATTTCGTTGTTGTATATGTCTTTGAGCGGGAAGGGTTTTTGAGATTTTTATTGTCAAGGAACGAAAATATTATTGTGGTGTTTGATGAGAAAAGGGAGAATTATTGGTCCAAAAGAAAAACAAACCCGAATCACCATATAAATCGACCTTGTTAATGAGTTAGTTACGATTTTTGTTCATCAGGAATCACTTTTTGCTCTCTTCCTCCAAGACTGAATCTAATGGTAATTTAAGGATAAATTCAATTTCAAAAAGCGTGGCCTTTTCCCTCTAATCAAGTTGTCTGGTTCAAAAGGCATTTTGGACATAAGCTTGAATCAAAACTCTTGCACTAAATGGTTTAGAAAACAATAATTTACTTTTGCATGAAACCATTTAGCACAAATAAATTTCGGCCATTGGTTTTCAGTGGCCGGCCACTGTAGAGATTAGTGGCTAATATTTTTTGTAGTAAATGATTTAGCATTTTCGTGTTAAACCATTTAGCTCATTTTTCTTGAATCTCTCCGAATCAATAAAAATAGTCTTTGATTCAAGCTGACGAGAATGACTAAGTTGAAGTTGAACTAGACTACCATTTTACTTGATATACAAAAATCAAAATTTTGGAAACGAATTTTAGAATGACTGCTAAAACCAAAAAAAATACATTTTTTTTTATGAAGTTCAAAACTTATAGGCCTAGTTAAATTTTCTTGAACAAATAATCTCCTGTTCACTTTTTTTTTTCTTCTAAGCACAGCTTCAGATTTGGAAACGGCTAAGTTTGAAGTTTGAAATGTTAATGCATAATAACTCACCATGTACAAGTTTTTTTTATGAATAAATCGATATATATAAATAAACCGGCTAAGTCACCGTGTACAAGTTAGGGTTTAGATAAATGTGGCCACCCATAATCAGATGGCGCCTTAAATGATAATAATAATTTACTAACAAAAGGGAGTCAAATTCTAAACTAAGTACCACTAAGAAATTAAAGAATTAAAATAACGAAAGAAATATTGAAGAATACTTAAATTTTTAAAAGAGAAAAAAACAAATTAAGAATTCACTAAAGGTCCTACAAATTACAATGATGATACCTATCAACTTGAATTTATATATTATTTTATTTCCATCAAAGTGATTACAAAATCTAAATCATTATTTTTTAATGATTATAAATTCAAATTTATTATATTTAATGTTATTGTTTGAGTTATTGTTCTAAATAACACTTATAAAATCAATGAGGTTACACAAAATTTAGATTTGTGTTCTCCGTGAAATAAAATATTTATAAAATCAAATAACGATGATATCTATAGTTTAAAAATTAATTTTTATCAACAAAAATTATTTATTTAGAATATGCGGTTTGTTTGGTTTCCTTGAATTTTATCCATAAATTTTTGACATACTATAACACACATCTAAACCATCAAAGAATATCAAAACCTTTTCGGAACGGTAAATCCTACCTGAATATCATGAACTATAAAGATCGAGACGATATGTATTCAAAAGAAAAAAATCATAAATACTTAGCATTTTTATAGAAAATATTATTAAGTCATAATTAAATCCTATTTGTTGATTAGATTGGGTTCATATCAATATAAAACTTTTTTTATATTTAAATTTTTATATTACCAAAAATTATAAGCAAAAATATAATAAATCATCGCTTTTGTCTCCACCCATACTTTTTCTTTCTTAAGCATTCGTTATGGGTGGATGCCATTCCTTCTTGACATAATATTCAACTCAATGATACATGGAACAATTAAAATTTATGAATTTTATGCAGCGTGTCATGTTATCTTTTGTTGTTTTGCCGACATTTCCAAAATAAGTATTTTTAAATTCTTATTTTTTTCGGTGACCAATTTCTTTACGATCCTCCTTATGGCTTCTTCATTATTCTTTTCCTTCTTTCCTTTTCTCATGAATCTTATCTAGTGCATGTACCATTTCTTAATGTAACAACAAACGAAATGGGTCATGTTTTGTACCAAATATATTGCCCCATATCAGAGTTGTTTCTGCTTATTAGTTATTACCAAAACCTTGATCTAAAACATATGACTATTCGTCCACTTACCTCCACTTCCTCATTGTTTCCAAGTCTTATATGGTGCATGGAGAAGGTGTGGGCAAGGAGATGCACCCACCATTTTTTTCATTAATTTTGTCAATATTAACAATAACCTGACGTTGTTTCTGCTTAACGTTGAGAAGATGAGATGCTCCTTCATCTTTGATGTGATGATGTTGAGTGTTTTATTATTATGGCTTTTGGACGGCTAAAGAGTTTTTCTTAATGACAAAAAACATACTGGATGTGGAGCCTTTCATCTTTGTTGATATGATTTTATGAGAAGAAACATATGTTACTAAATGCTAAGTCTAGGTTGCTATCATTTTGTGTTGGGCCTTGTAATACATTCACTACTTCTCTCTGCACTCGAAGCCTGTGCTTTATGTTTAGTGGCCCACTAGGGTACTCCCACTCAAAAATCTAAATGAAACTTGATTAGATGGGTGACCTATGGGCCTGTTATTTTATTTTTCACTTTTTTACTATTGTTTTGATGGAAAACATGAATATGAATATGTTGGGTGAAAATTAAATTACATCCATAGAATCCGGCTAGAGTGGTTGACAGGAAATCAACGGTGATATGTTGAAGAGAGACAACAAACTGAATATTCGTGGCGAAGGCGGGGGGGATAAAAAAAGATGTCGCTGATTAATTCAATGATATATGTTATTGTATAAGCATATACCAGACAGATGATGACATTGTTATAAAATATATTAATGCTGTTAAGTTTATCGGCGGTCAATATTTTTTGGTTGATTTAGGGTGGAAATAAGGAGGAGAGCTTATGGTTGTCCCATGAGCCATATGAGCGAAAAGACTTTATTATCCATGGTCGGATATGAAGTTTGGGTATGCAAGATTCAACCTTTGCCGATGAAGTATTTGGGATTAGAGTTGGAAGCTTCTTCAAGGCAGACTTCTAATTGGAGAGAGGTGCTAAATAGGTATAGAATGGAAAGTTGCAGCTCAGAAGAAAAAATTCCTCACCAATTAAGAGGTAGATTAGTACAAATTAGAACTGGTGTTTCAAGCTTAGTTACCCATTTATTATCTTTCACTCTTTGACATACCACTCAGAATTGGGAAACAGATGAGCAAGCTTATGCAAGACTTTCTCTAAGGTTCCACTAAGAAAAAAAAAAGAAAAATATATTTCCGGTGAAATGGGTTAAGCGTCGCCAACCTAAGAAAGATGGAGGGCTAAGAGTTAGAGATATCAAAAAAAACAAAACAAGGCTCTTCTGGCTAAATGAGTCTGAAGATACGGGGAGGATAAATATGCGCTATGGAGAAGGATCATTTAACAAAAAAATGAACTTAAAGCCTGATGCTATCCTTCCACAGTGGCCTTACAAGCCTCAAAGAACTAGAGTTTGGAAATGACAAAATTATAATGTTTTGGTTATACAAATAGATAATTGGACCCAAATATTAAAAGATTCCTACCCCTCTGTTTATAAAGTTTCAAAGGGAAAAAATAAATAAAATAATTTGGCATTTATGATTGATAGTTTGGGTGGTTGGGATTTTTATTAATACAATGCTCGGTTGGATCTGTAAGTGTTGATATGTCAAGTTTGTTGTTAATGTTAGATGATCAAAATTATTTTTGATTTAAATCTATTAAAATTTGTTTCGGACTAGGATTAGATTTAAGTAGTTGAGTCTTAAAACTCACTGAATACCCTTGAAGATTGAAGATCACAGGAAAACATCAATAGGAACTTCATAAACAAAAGTAAGCATAGACTGACCATCCTATATTTGACTTGTTGCTTTCTACCTTTCTATCTTCTGAGATAATTGTTATCTTTAGTAATTGATGAGAACAAAGAAAAAGTTTTAAATTCAAGCTTGTTTATTGACTAATCTCGAAACTAGAACTCAAACAATGGATGTTCAAAGGACTTACAACATTTGTGGTTGAGAAAAACACTATTTGTTCATTAAATTACGTTTACTCATGTAGTACCTAAAACTCCAACTTTGTCTAGAGTTTGCGAACCACTTTTGCTAGTTCACAAACGATGCATTTTGAAGAGTTTTATCCAACTTTTTCTAGAGTTCACGAATCACTTCTGGTAGCTCGTGAACCTCTCACACGCTTAATGATTTCCATTCTTGGTACCATGATATTGTGAGTAAGTTAATTGTTTTTAATTGAGTAGAAACTAAATTTTAGAACTATGTTTCATTAGAAAGTACTTGGTTGACCTCCAATCTTTTTTATGATTTTGTTTCCAGTGATTTTTTATAGAGTATATTAATTAAATACCCCTAGATTTAGACCCTTCACAAATACTCTTACCACATTTTAAATATACTCCTCACCTTCTAGAAACCTTATCACTTAAAATACATACTTTAATACCCTTCCCTATATAATTTTTTTCCTAATATATCACACATGACATTTTTCTTCATTCCAAAAAACGACAATTTTCTTTGTCCACCACAATCGCCACTACATCGCCACTACATCGCCACCACCACTCCACAACCACTACCAGTCCACTACCACCACCGCTTCCAACTCCACCGCCGTCACCGCCACCACCACCACTACCATCCAAGTTTATACAAATTTGAAAATTCAGAAATAAGTTAGATCCAGATCATGATGTCAACAACCAAAGTTGACACCAGATTTTACTATCAACAACTAAAGTTGATATCATAATCTGGACCACAACCTCGTATTCTACTATATTGTTGGTGTGCTCTCCAAACTCTAAACGAAAAGCACGTATCAATCGCTCCCCTGTGGGTGTTGTTATTACAATACCGATTCCTTCCCCTTCTTTATTTCGTGCTCCATCGACGAAATTTTACCAACTTTTCCTGCGTTTTTTAACACTGATTCCAGTGGTGCCTTGCTTGGTACTCGTACATAGTGTGTTTAAAATACGTGGCAAATACCAGTGCTAATATCAATTGTTCAATCTTGGTATAGTTCCTCTCCGCAAGGTTGAAAGTTTTGCTGATATAGTAGATCGGTTTTTCCACTTTATCATTTGTTCGTACCAATACTGAGCTCACTGCGTCTTGTGTTGCAGCTATATATAAGGCCAAGATTTCTTCACGCTGCGGTTTCTGTAATGCAGGTAAAGTCGCAAGATATATTTTGATGTTTTGAAAGGCTTGTTCGCAATTTTCATTCCATATAAACTTGCTTCCCTTCTTCATAGTGTCAAAAAATGGTTTACATTTATCTAAAGACCTTGCAATGAACCTGTTAAGCGCCTTGATAGACACATTTTAGTGCCTAAATTCCACCTTAATTTCTAGTGAGTTAGTATTCGATTTTGTGTCTATTACGTGTTTTTATGCTTTTGTAGGTATATTAGAAGAATAAAGATTTGTGGAAAAATTGGCTCAAAAAGTGTTCAAGGCACCCGGAAAATTGGATCAAAGCACCCACACTTTGGATTGGGGCACCCCTGGATCGGGTCAACCCAGCGAGTCAACCCAGCGAGCTGGATCGGGCCGAGTCACCGGGTTAACTCATCGGACTCAACTGTGTCCACTGTCAACTAAAATCAACGTGTTTTTTCGCTTCCAGATTGTTCCAAATATTAGTAGATATCCCACACAAGTTAGAACAATCGAAAAACAGCAAAAAAATCCCGTGAAATCAGTTGAATAATCATGTATATGGCCGGAATTGGGTTTCGATTCGGTTTGGGATTTGTGGGTTATTCTAGAGAGTTCTATTAGGTTTAGAACTCTCTCTAGGGTTTCTAATATCTATAAATACCAAGAGAAGCCAAGAGAATCGACAACAAAAGCCTAGAGAAGAAAATAGAGAATTCCGGTGAAGCTCCGTCAACATCCGGTCAACTGCTACTGCACCGGCCGGCTGTTCTTCATCCATCACTGCCGGAGAAGAAGACTCAGTAACATCTATAACTGTTGCTGATTTGAATTTTTCTGTTGTCTATTACTTCAAACCATTTGTTGCTTAAACTCTTCTGTAACAGCTGAACCCTCTCCTGTAACGCATATAAGCGTATCAAATCAGCTGTTACAGCGTAATTCAACCTTGTAATTAATATTTTGAGCAATGAAATCAACTTTTGAGCAAGTTTTCTTCACCATGGGCTAAGTCTATTTACTGGGATGATGGAGGAGGTTTTTTTCTCTCAATTTTATGTGGTAAGTCTATTTTTAATTAATTATTTATAATTCTTTTATTATTATTTGCATGGATTTAAATTAGAAAAAAATGGTTTTTATTAAATAGTTGTGTTCTCTTTTGATGGGTCATGCTTAGTTAATTACTCTTGATGTCTCATGCTTAGGATTTACAATTATTCTTTTAGGAAACATATTTTTGGCAAACTTGAATTAAATTGTTAAAAAGAATTACATGATTAATCACATAAATTGTTAGAAATAACTGAACCTTGATTCCTAGTTTTCTCCATATTTTCTAAAAATATTCTCTAGTTTAATTTCCTGATTTTTATTAGTTTAGATTAAGTTTAATATTTTCTAAAATCATTACCTTCACAAGTTCGAGAATCGAACCTTTATTTACCACTTTCTAAACCACATCA
>JAJJMC010033089.1:762140-780588 GCA_023531435.1 Papaver californicum | reverse complement strand
CAAGTTCGAGAATCGAACCTTTATTTACCACTTTCTAAACCACATCACGCCTCCAAGCATCCGTTCAATTTATGTACCTCTTTAACATTTCTTGGGGATGGCATATTTACAATAGCCTGTATTTTTGCTGGATCAACTTCAATTCCCTTTTCCGTAACTAGATAACCCAAAAACTTCCCTGATGCAACTCCAAAAATGTATTTTTCCGGATTGACTTTCATTTTGTATTTGCGCAAAGCTTGGAAAATCTCCCTTAAATCTTGTAAATGATCCTTTGCCATCTTGCTTTTTACCAGCATGTCATCTACCTAGACTTCCAATGTGCGTCTTATCCAAGGTTTGAAGATTGCATCCACTAACCGTTGGTAGGTTGCTCCTGCATTTCTTAATCCAAATGGCATTCTCGTATAACAATACAATCCCCGCCGGGTAAAAAACGCAGTATGCTCTTGATCTTCCTCGGCTAGTGCAATTTGGTTATATCCAGATTGTCCATCCATGAAAGAAAAGGATTCGTGTCCTTCAACAAAATCTACTAATTGATCAATGCTTGGAAGTGGATAACTATCTTTTGGGCATGCTTTATTCAAATTGGTGAAGTCTATGCAGATTCTGACACCTCCAGTTTTCTTTGGGACTATGACCATGTTTCATATCCACGTTGGATAGTGCACCTCTCGAATGAATCATGCGTCCATTAGCTTCTTCAATTATTTTTCTATTGGATCATGATATTCAGGTGATACTTTTCGCATCTGTTGCCGAAATGGTATGGTGCCGGGATGTATACGCAGTTCATGTTGAACGATGCTCGGGTCAATTCCTGGCATGTATCCTATTTTCCACGCGAATATATCTGCATACTCTTCGAGTAATAAGACTAAATCTTGCTCCCTTTCTGGTCTCATCAGGGTTCCAATTTTAACTGTGTTTGGAAATTCTGGCGTTCAAATGTTGATATTCTTAGTTTTCTCTACAGCCAAAAAAACAGATTTGGGGGATCATAAGAATGTGGGATCCCCTTGAGATGCTATTGTGAGGTTTCACCCCCTTTTCTTGTTCCTAACTCATCTCCTTTGACTTTAGAATTTCTTCCTTCTTCATTGTTTGACTTACTAGCTGCGACTTCAGACAAATACTGATTTATTGCTCATTCCTTAGCTTGGACTTTCCTTTGCGTTTTTTTTTTTTGCTTTCACTTGCTGAGCTCTTTCTTAATTTATGTGTGCTTCCGTGAGGGCGCACGTTCTCGCTATGCTCTGATTTCCTTTAATTTCTATTTCTCCCTGGGGTTTTGGAAATCGCAAGTACTGATGGTATGTCGATGCAACCCCTTTTAACGGATGGAGCCAATGCCACCCGATGATGGCATTGTAAGGTGAGGGAGTTTCTACCACACTGAACTTGGTTGTAACATTAAAGGGTCCAGTCATTATTTCCAATGTGACTTCTCCTTTGGGTTTCGATGCTACTCCATTGAATCCATAGATGGTGTAGGGAGATGGCTCAAACTGATCTTCTTTCAATCCCATTTTCAAAAATGTGTCATAGAACAACACATTAAGAGAACTTCCTCCATCTATCAAAATATTTGTGATATTCCAACCGGACACGGGCAGGGTGAGAACCATCGGATCATTGTGAGTTTCTACTTCTTGATTTACCTCTTCTGGTGAAAATGTTAGTGGGGAAGCCATCCATTCTTCCCATGTTTCAGTGATCCTCCCTACAACTTTAAATACCTCATGGTTGATTAATCTCTTGTGCAGCTTCCTGTCGATTGCTGTGTTCATCGATGATGGATTTAATTAAGCAAATGAAATTATATTGATAGTCTGATTGTTGTGGGGGATATTGACAGCTTTCCCCTTATCAAGCCTTGAGAGTGGTGTGGGTGATTGAATGAATTCTTTTAACTTTCCAGCGTCAATCATCCCTTGGATTAGTAAAATTAAGTTTCTACATCGATCGGTTGAATGCCCCCGATAGCAATGATACTCGCAATATTCTTTAGAATTTTGAGTGTGCTCTGGTTGTCGATTTTTTGTTGGTGGCCATTGGAAGTCTGGTTTATTTTTTATTATTTTTAAATTTTCAGAATATGGAGTGTTAATTTTTGTAAACACTCGCTCCTGAAAAAATTTCTTATTTTCTTCTGTCCGTGGACGCTTTGGTTCACTTGTCTAAGCTTTATTTGGAAATCTTTTCCCCGACCTGGACGATGGTTCTATTGAATTTGTTCCTTTTGCATCTCCTTGCTGTTGTGATACTATCCTTAGAAATTGTCCCTATATGTCTTGCCGCCTTGCACATGTCTCGATCATTTCCCTAAGGTGCCCCTCAGTTTTCGGGTTGATGTTATAAATATCAACAAAGAGATGACTTTTTTGATCAGCTATTCCCCACTTGTAGTTGTTAATGGCAGCATCTGGCTCAACATATCCAATTGCCTGGCAGATTGCATGCCATCGGGCCGTATAGTTGATGTAGTTTTAAAAGTGGTAAATAAAGTGTTCGTTTCTCGAACTTGTGAAGGTAATGATTTTAGAACTAATTGACTTAATCTAATTAAATAAAATCCAGGAAAATAAACTAGAGATGATTTTTAGAAAATATGGAGAAAACCAGGAATCAGGAATCAGTTATTTCCAACAATTTATGTGATTCATCATGCAATTCTTTTAAATAAATTAAGCTCAAATATTGCCGAAATAGGTTTTTATGCAAACAAGCAGAGGTAAATCACAAGCATGGAACATCAGAGGTTGTCAACCCAGCATGACCCATCAAACAAAAACACCACTACTGAATGAAAACCGTTTTTCTATTTCGAAACTATGCAATTTTAACAAGTAAAGAATTGTAAATAATTAATTAAAAATAGACTTACCACATAAAATTGAGAGAAAAACCTCCTCCATCATCCCAGTAAATAAACTTAGCTCATGGTGGAGAAAACTTGCTCAAAATACTCTTTCATTGCTCAAAAAGTGCTTACAATGGTGAAGTAGGTGTAAAACAGCTGATTAGATACGCTTATAAGCGTTACAGGTGAAGGTTCAGCCGTTACACAAAGGATTAAGGAAACAGAAAGGTAAAGAGGAAACGCAACAGAACAGTTTGAATCAGCAACAGATGTAGATGTTGCTGAGTCGTCTTCCCCGGTGATGGTGGATGAAGAACACGCCGGCCGGTGTAGTAGCAGGTGATCGGCGGTGACGGAAGTTGCCGGAATTTCTCTGATTTAATTTCTGGGGCTGCGTGCTAATTTTTCTTCGCTTCTCTTGGTTTATATAGGGTCTACAAACCCTAGAGAGATTTATAAACCTAATAGAACTCTCTCAAACAACTCACAAATTCCATTTCCAATCGGAACAGGATTCCGACCAAGTTCATGATTTTCCGAAGTGAATTTCCGAGATTTTTTTGTTGTTTCTCGATTGTTATAACTTGTATGGGATTCGTCTTGCAATTGGGTCTGAAAACAACCACAAAAAGTCCATGAATTCACGTCCAATTCCTTTTCCTGTTTGAAACAGGAAAACCCGATGAGTTGGATCGGCGACTCGGAGTTAACTCGCTGACTCGCTGGGTTGACTCGGCCGATTCTAGGGTGTCCCTTATCCATTCTTGGGTTGCTAATAACACTTGTCATTGGGTGCCTTTATCACTTTTTGAGCCAATTTTTTCCACAAATCTTTATTCTTCTAATGTACCTACAAAAGCATAAAAACACGTAATATTTGCAAAATCAAATACTAACTCAATAGAAACTAAGGTGCAGATTAGACACTAAAATGTGTCTATCAAATACCCCCAAACTTACTATTTTGCTAGTCCTCGAGCAAACTATTCTAAAAATAAAGTAAAAATCCTAACTCACTTTCGCAGGAATCGCGACTACATTTAGCATATGCAGTAAGCCGTTAAACCCCTAGGTGTCCCTATTGGACGAGTTTTGTCTCGTGAGGGTTTACAAGAGGTATACCCACAAAACCTGAATCTAGATCTTAGCAACACGTGAACGATTAAGGGTAAACACTAAACAAGCTAGTTAGTTGGCTACTCAGATATTCGGCTATTGGGACCATTACCCTTTATGGATCCAATCACTGTACACGAGTGTTAACTCAAGCATACTAAAATTCATATCTAAGACAACAGAGTTCTACTCAGACATTTATCTAACCACCTATCACATGAAAAGACTTAGAAGATGAATGTAGACTGTAGAAAGTCGCAAATGTTGACCAAGGCGAACGATGTGTCCCATATCTGTCTGAAGGTCAGTACCGAGATGAAACCTAGTGTGTCGAGATACTCCCCATTTATTTTCAACGGTTACTACTAACTAAAATATTTACAACTTCCCATGGATCCTGCGTTCCACGCTTGCTTAGGCGACGGAGACAGGGAGAACTTTAAAATACCAAATACTATTTTTTTCTCGATTTCTTTTTTTCGATTTTTTTTTTTTTTTTTGATTTTTTTTTTCTGACACCTAATACATGTGTGTTCCCATGGATCATGTATTCCACGCTTGCTTAGGCGACGGAGACAGGGGGACCACATACATAACTCTAAAACACTAACGTATTATTCATGTGGGGCATGATCTCAACACACTAAATGTCATTCCAGCGCTAATTAACATGTCGATGCTAGGACCCACCAATACTCTCATAGAAACACGAAATTGCAAATAATAAAACAGAACGTGATGTGGTGGTGACAACTATCATGTTATTTTTAACACCTGAACTCTGTCTCCTTTATGAATAGACCATCTAGCTGGGCACACCAATCCTTATAGCAAAATGGCTAAGTTTCCATCTACCTAGAGTGGTTAGTGTCACCCTGAATTGTTCACATGCTTCTAAATTCCAAATCTTATTAATCCTAAAAAGTCTCCCAAAATACCCCCAAACTTAAAATAAACAGTGTCCTCAATGTTTCTAAACACTGCACGAAAAGGAATTAGGGAAACATATTACCGTTGCGCATGAGCATAAGTTACCTTCTTAAATCATATAGCAATAATCGGAACAACTGTGGATCATCTGAATCAAATAGTGTTATCCACAATAGAAGGAAACAGCAGCAAGCTACGAAGATAAACAATCTGAACACACTTTGTTCCCTATTTAGGTAAACCACATCGACCAGAGGATTGGTTTTTGGCAACTGAACTTCTTTCTGAACAGGAGGATCAGTGGATCTAGCTCGACGATGATCTTGTACAACGGCAGACGTGCATATGTCAGGTCCCAAGCTAGGGACCTTCCTAAGATTTAATGGTATAGCACATGGAGAATGATAGTCACCCCCAAACTTAGAGTTTTCAGTGTCTCTAGATAGACTAATAACAATTTCCCTCATTTCCGGATCGTCAGATTCTCGAAAGTAGTCAATTGCTTCTTCTAAATTACAATCTGGTGGTGCAGAACCTAACAAAGTGCTCACTTCATTAATAACACTATCATTATCGCCATCAATTCTATAGTTGGCTAGGCATTTCTCTAATGGATCTTCTAATTGGTCGAGCTTACGCTGCATCTCCCTAGACGGTTTGGATTCCTCCTCTGAATGGATCTGGTGCATACAAACTGTTGGGCTAATTCCCTTAATATCTGCTATGGTCCATCCTAAAGCTTTCTTATTGTCCTGAAGCACGGTTACTAGCCTATTCTCTTGGTCACTATCCAAATCTGAAGCTACAACCACAGGTAAGGTCTCTGATGGGCCTAACTCATCAAACTCTAATCCAAAGTGGGCTAGACATTTTTCTAACGGGTCTTCTATCAAAGTGTTTGGTAATGACTCCTGAACTGGGGTCTCTATCATGTTCACGGTTTCTAAGGTGGGGTCATCTAGCTCAGGTGGTTGATTACTAATGTTGAAGATATTCAGCTCAATAGTCATGTTACCAAAAGACAAGTTCATAACACCGTTACGACAGTTAATGATCGCACTAGATGTTGCTAAGAACGGGCGACCTAGTATAACCGGTATACGATTCTCTGGATCAGGCACATGTCTGGTATCAAGCACAACAAAGTCCACTGGATAAATAAATTTATCCACTTCAATCAAAACATCCTCTATGACACCATGAGGAATTTTCACAGACCTATCAGCTAACTGCAAGGTCATCTGAGTCGGTTTCAAATCGCCTAGTCCTAGCTGGAGGTACACATGGTACGGCAGTAAGTTCACACTGGCTCCTAAATCGAGTAAGGCTCTTTCTACCCGGTAGTTTCCTATTGTGCAAGCTATGGTTGGGGAACCTGGATCTTTGTACTTAAGTGTTGTACTATCCTGCAAAATAGAACTTACATGACTAGCTAGAAAAGCTTTCTTATGTACGCTAAGTTTTCGCTTTCACGTACACATTTCCTTAAGAAACTTGGAATAAGCAGGAATCTGCCTAATTGCATCTAATAATGGAAGGTTGATCGTAACTTTCTTAAAAACTTCCATTATTTCATTAAAATTGGATTCCTTCCTAGTAGGGCTCTAGGCATGAAATCAGTTCTTTGAGGGGTTGCCTCAGGCTCGTCAGAGACTTTATCAGTCTCTTCAACTATTGGGTTAGGATGAACTACAGTTTGTTCACTAACGGGCCTAGTTACCTTGTTATCCACTACCTTACCATTCCTGAGGGTCGTAATTGCATTCACGTGACTGGATGATTTCTCCCCAGTCGACATTTCATTGACTCCTTTAGGATTGGGTTCGGGTTGACTAGGGAACCTACCAGGTTCTCGCTCTCTCAGAGCCGCAGCAATGTCACTAACTGAATTTTGTAAGCTAGAAATAGCTTTTTCTAAGGTATGGAATCTCTGCTCATTCTTTTCGTCATTGCTGGGCTGAGTTGGACCAGCCGAATTCTTATAACTGAAGCCTAGAGGACCTTTAGCATTACTAAACTGACCTTGAGCCTGGCCTTTCGACCAGGAAAGGTTCGGGTGGTTTCTCCAGCCAGGGTTATAAGATTCCGAATATGGGTCGAACTTTCTCTGGTTATCAAATCTAGTGTTATTATAAAGAGCAAGAGCCTGCTCTTCGAATTGGTTGGCTCTGAACTACTAGCTTGATTCATTTCGACCAGTTCTAGCCTTCTAGATAAGGCTTCTATTTGGGCCTTTGGATCAAAATATCCTTCTACCCTATTAACATTTCCTCTTCCTAGAAGAATTGTTCTTTTTGGCTCCTTAATGCTCTCCCACTGCTGGGTCTTTTCGGCGATGTCACGTAGAAGTTTCAGCGCCTCAGCAGGAGTCTTACTGTCGAACCCTCCGGTTGACAAAGACTCGACCAAGGTTATAGATGCGTAGTCCAAACCCTCATAGAGGATCTGAACTAGCCTTAACTCCTCTATTCCGTGGTCTGGGCATTGGGACAGTAAGTCATTGAACCTTTCTATATACACATACAGAGACTCTCCCTCTAGCTGGGAAAACGTGCATATTTTCTACCTAACAGACGAAATTTTGTTCCTAGGGAAGAACTTCTGAATAAAAGCTGAAGTAAGTTGGGCATAGGTTTCAATTGACTGAGGAGCCAAGAGGTATAGCCACGACTTGGCTTTGTCTCTTAGTGAAAAGGGAAATAGTCTGAGTTTAATAGACTCGTCATTCAAGTCTCTAATCCTGATTGTGCTACATATTTCCTCGAATTCCCTAACATGAAAATAGGGATTTTCGTTTTCTTTTCCTAAGAATAATGGAAGCATCTGGATGATTCCGGGTTTCAGTTCGTAGCTCGCTTCAGTAGCGGCTAACTTGATGCAAGATGGACGTGAGGTCCGGGTCGGATTCAACAAATCCTCCAGAGATGTCAGCTGACACGGTCTCGGGAGTGACTAGTTCACTCTCAGTTGGCTTCTCAAGGTTAAGGTGAACTACCAGTCTTCCACTAATTAACCTAACTTGAGAGTCTCTATCCCAAGTTCGCCTTAAGGGCGTTCTTGGCATGCAAAAGTTAAATCCTAACAAGCAATTAATCAAACACAATCGTACCTTGACTCAACCAAATCAAACCTAAATCTAGCAAACAACAAGCATGATGGTTCCACTTAGATTGTTTCTAGACCAGCTTCTATTCTTTCAAAAGGCAGCTGGTTACAATTTTAGCAAACCTCTTAGAACGATCCGAATTAGATTAAGTCGAAGAGAAACAGGATAAGCTCTAAGGAGCTTTGATAACCCTGTCTCTTTGGCACTTTTCCCTGGGTTATAAGGCGGCTCTAATCAACTTAAAATAATCTTCCTGAACTTCGAGTTAGGCTAATAAAGTAACCAGTCCTTTTGAACGATTTTCCAATAAGCTCGATACCTTATAGGTCTCTTTCTAGTCAAGATTTTAGGCTTAGGCTTCGTTTTCCTAAAGCGGGCAAGAAGGAGACGGTGATGAAATCCAAAACCTTATCTTGTATGGCCAGGCCTTGCCCTTTACTATGCAAAAATTAAAGTCCGTATTCAGTCCTCAGCATATATGCATACAAAGGCGTCCAGAAAACCCACTGACAGGAGATTCGTGGGTTGGTCGAAGTTTACCTCCCGTACCAGACGGGCGATGAACCGTTGCAGTCGACTCGGGCCACTAATATCCTTTTCAATAGTGTGCGAACCCGAGGGGCCGAGACAATATCGTAATTGTCGTCCTTTCCTGCACACAGTTTGATATTTAAAACTACCCTTCCGTAGGGTTTAAAAATAATAAAATGTCCAAAAATGTCCAAACGAAAGTCCAAAAAGTGTCCGAATATAAAAGAAAAATTACAGAAATAATAAAACCCTAATACAATTTTCTAAACTAATTAAAACTAATTAAAATAAACTAAAAATCTAATTAAGAAAAATAAAATCTTCGATCTTCTTTTTCGTTTTTTTAAGCTTTTCCCTTTAACTCCAAGTCTTTAGCTTTAATTCCAAAACTTTGGCTTACTCCCTTTCGATCCAAAATTCAACCTGTAGCAAAAAGAGAAATACCAAAAGAAACGTAAAATAGAACAAAGTAAAATAATAAAACTAAAAATAAAAACCTAAAAATAAATCTAAAACCCTAAACCTAAAAACAAGTCCGCGTCGGCGGCGCCAAAAATTGATGTAGTTTTAAAAGTGGTAAATAAAGTGTTCGTTTTTCGAACTTGTGAAGGTAATGATTTTAGAAACTAATGTACTTAATCTAATTAAATAAAATCCAGGAAAATAAACTAGAGATGATTTTTAGAAAATATGGAGAAAACCAGGAATCCGGAATCAGTTATTTCCAACAATTTATGTGATTCATCATGGAATTCTTTTAAATAAATTAAGCTCAAATATTGCCAAAATAGGTTTTTATGCAAACAAGCAGAGGTAAATCACAAGCATGGAACATCAGAGGTTGTCAACCCAGCATGACCCATCAAACAAAAACACCACTACTGAATGAAAACCGTTTTTCTATTTCGAAACTATGCAATTTTAACAAGTAAAGAATTGTAAATAATTAATTAAAAATAGACTTACCACATAAAATTGAGAGAAAAGCCTCCTCCATCATCCCAGTAAATAAACTTAGCTCATGGTGGAGAAAACTTGCTCAAAATACTCTTTCATTGCTCAAAAAGTGCTTACAATGGTGAAGTAGGTGTAAAACAGCTGATTAGATACGCTTATAAGCGTTACAGGTGAAGGTTCAGCCGTTACACAAAGCATTAAGGCAACAGAAAGGTAAAGAGGAAACGCAACAGAACAGTTTGAATCAGCAACATATGTAGATGTTGCTGAGTCGTCTTCCCCGGTGATGGTGGATGAAGAACACGTCGGCCGGTGCAGTAGCAGGTGATCGGCGGTGACGGAAGTGGCCGGAATTTCTCTGATTTGATTTCTAGGGCTGCGTGCTAATTTTTCTTCGCTTCTCTTGGTTTATATAGGGTCTACAAACCCTAGAGAGATTTCTAAACCTAATAGAACTCTCTCAAACAACTCACAAATTCCATTCCCAATCGAAACAGGATTCCGGCCAAGTTCATGATTTTCCGAGCTGATTTTCCGGGGTTTTTTTTGTTGTTTCTCGATTGTTATAACTTGTATGGGATTCGTCTTGCAATTGGGTCTGAAAACAACCACAAAAAGTCCATGAATTCACGTCCAATTCCTTTTCCTGTTTGAAACAGGAAAACCCGATGAGTTGGATCGGCGACTCGGAGTTAACTCGCTGACTCGCTGGGTTGACTCGGCCGATTCTAGGGTGTCCCTTATCCATTCTTGGGGTGCCAATAACACTTGTCCTTGGGTGCCTTTATCACTTTTTGAGCCAATTTTTCCACAAATCTTTATTCTTCTAATGTACCTACAAAAGCATAAAAACACGTCATATTTGCAAAATCGAATACTAACTCAATAGAAACTAAGGTGCAAATTAGACACTAAAATGTGTCTATCAATAGTCACGAATAGATTCTTATGGCCATGAAGCGAGTGAATATAACCTATCCAATCCTGAGTCAATGGGTCTGTTGTACATGTATGCTTCCAAAAAATTTCGAATTAGATGCGCATACGAATGAATAGAACTTTCTTGCAATTTATCATACCATGCCAGTGCCAGTCCCTTCAAACTTGATGGGAAACATCGACACATAACGGAATCATTTTGCTCCCAACGCACCAGGATTCTGTTGTAATATTTCAAATGTGGGGTCGGATCCCTGGTTCCATCATAACATTCAAAAATAGGAATGTTACAGTCTCGGGGCATTGATGCAAATGCCAAATGTGGTGCCAATGGCGTTCGCCTAGCTTCCTTTAACACTTCCTTTATTCGCCCACCTTCTTTGTTCTTTAGGTTTCTTATTTCTTCCTTATTTGCTCCATAGCTTTGAAGCATTTTTGGCATTGATCATGTTGTGATCCTGGATCTGCCCGACTTGTTCATGTTGTTGCGATGTGGATCTCAGTACCATTCTTTGATCTCGGCTATTTCTTTATCTTCTGCCTTCGAATCTACTGGAACTTACTTCTTGCCCCGTGTTCTGGTGGCATCTGGTTCCGCATTCCGCTGGATCGTTTCTTTCAACGTTTGATTTTCTTTAGTTAATCGTGCGATTTGTTCAGCACAAGCTCGTTGCTCTTGGCGCACCTTGATCATATCCTCCATTAAATTTTGTAAATGATCAATAGTGTTCTGGGTATTATCTTGAGATGGAGAATGATTACGTTCATAATTGTTCTGATTATTCTCCTGAAGTGAAGAATAACCCTCAGAATTGTTTTGCTGACTCTCTGGGTTATTTACTATTTCTCTTTGTTGTAGAATTCCTTTTGCGTAACTCCCTTGATTTCTTTAATTTTCGGCTTGTGACATGTTCTCGTTTTGTTTTTTTTCCATTTGTATCGTTCTGCTTTCGTCTAATGCCAGTCCTCTGCTGCTTTCGTGAATTCCTTTGGTAGTATTCTAGCCTTAGCTTTTTCCCCTCTTGAATTTTCTTCAGCTTTTTCTCTCTTTCTTTTTCGTTATCCTCCCTTTTTATTTTGGGGTTGGTATTTATAGCAAAATATGATGGGTCCCTTTTCCTCACTCCTTCTTATCTTTATTTGACCAGTTGATCTTATCTTGAATTTGGGCGCAGCTCTTCTTACTCTATTCGTGATGCTTCTTACCAGTTCTGATTGCTGATGCACATCTCCTTTGTCTATTGGTCCTTTGTCTTTATCATGTGGAGGTTGGCATGTGTGACATGTGGAATTTAACGTGGAGCATTTCTATTCTTGCTTGATCGAAATTTATAGTGTGCACGTGGCAGGGCGCAAATGATTGTGGAGCGCAAGAGATAGTAGAGCGCGAAAAATGGTGGAACGCAGGAGATAGTAGAGCGCGGACAATGGTGGAACGCAGGAGATAGAAAGGTGCAGATGATTATTGTGCGCAGAAGATATCAGAGCGCATATGATTGTTTTTGTTATTGACAATACTTTTTCATGTGCACTTTCCACGTGTCTTATACACATTAATTTAGGCTGACTTTTCTTCCATCGATGTCAGTTGATGTGTGACAAGTGTTTTATAGTTGTCTTCCTTTATTGCTTATTTTTTTTTTGTACTTTCTGGTGTAGCACATTATGATACTTCCTCCTTACGATGTGAACACGTGGAACTGATGAATTTATTTGTACTTTCTGGTGTAGCACAATATGATACTTCCTCCTTACGATGTGAACACGTGGAACTAATGAATTTATGTCCTTATAACATCAAAAACTGAAAATTCAGAAAAAAAATTTGTTGTTGACATCAAAATCTGGTGTCAACAACTAAAATTGACAGTAAAATTCAAAAAAAAATTCATGTTGATTTTGTTATCAACAAACCAAAGTTGACATCATAATCTGGAATCAACATGTCAAGTTGACACTAAAATAAACATCAGAAGAACAAAAAAAATTTACACATTATTTATTATAAAATATCTTTTAATGGAAGTTAGATTTTAACTTAATTCAAAATATTTTTTCAACAAAATGAAAAAATAATAATAATCTTTAAATTCGACGTGTCGATTGTAATTCATAAAGACTCGCGCTCAATTAGAGTTGCCCAGATAGTGGAAGTTCCAGGTTCTAATTCTTATGCAAAGAGAAAATTGGTAAAATGCCTCAAAATCAATGATCATTTTGGGAATATATCCCGACTTCTCAAATTTTGAAAAAATGCCCTATTTCGTCACTTTTTTCCATCTAAATCAGTTAAGTGGCTAAATTGGAGCATCTGGACCATTCAACGGGTTAACAAGTGACCCAACTGACATTATTCGTTTTAAAGTAATACTTACCGAAACGTGGTTTAATCATACGTTTACTTAATCTCGAAAACAATCAACGGTCAAGATGCTCCACATATATCGACCATTATTATTAGAGACGTCGAGTTCATCTCTTGCTCCATATTCATAGATACCAATTACACCAAACCGATATCATAAAGAGATGAAACCTTACTACTCTCATTTGACCGCATTTCGCCCAAAACATCTTTGAAGGGGTGAAGTGGAATGATTGGAATGATCTTGCGGGAGAAAGAAGGGGACACTGGGAGGGATCTTTCAGCAGCGAATTCCCTGAGCTTAGCTCCTTGTAATATCCTCTCGATTGGAATATAAGGAAACATCTTAGCTTGCTCTCTTTGACTTCGATCTACACCTTGAAAGTAAATATGGTAAAAGTCGTAATGCCATAGGCATCATTACCGCAAGGCATAGAGGGGAAGGTCATAAGCGTTTATACCGTAAAATAGATTTTCGACGGAGATTCTTATGGTGAGAGGTTCTGGGGTTCCTCTCCCGCTGGTCGAATGACTTCATCCCTCGTGTTTCATTGGTAATCTGGAATTTCTTGGCGAAACTGACCTAGGTCATGAAATAGTGAAATTGGCTTTAAGGTTGGGTAGATCAGCATGGCTTGATATGTCAACCTGGTGACCTTGTTCACCATTATTATTAGAGACGTCGAGTTCATCTCTTGCTCTATATTCAGAGATAAAGTAAGGGAAACACAGAGAAATAATAGGAACTTAGGGTTTATGAGGGATTGGATGTTTTGACGAAACTGAATCATGTAATTTGTTGATGGTGACTTTTAAAGTGATTGTTAGTTGGGGTTGTTGTGGTTTTTGTTCGTGAAGATAAAAATGACGATATAGATCTTTTGCTGAATCAAAATCAGAGAGATATTGAACGCGAATCGAAGTCCTTATTTCCTAATTCTATTTTTCGTACTTTTGCTTTAATTTTTCATTTGATTCAAATTTAGTAGTTCGTGCAATCTGGGGGTTTCCTGAACTAGGGTTTATAATGATTAAGGTTGTTTAATTGAATTAAAATCAACATGTTTCTATTAATTATAGTTTAGGGTTTAATTGAATTTAACATGTTTCAGTTCAATTGAATTTGGGGTTTGATTAGGGTTTACAATTTGATTAGCTGTTTAATTGAATTGGATTTGGGGTTTAGACTTTGATTATGGTTTAATTGAATCGAAAATGTTTCTGTTAAATTCAATTTGGGGTTTGACTTGAATTGAACATGTTTTTGATAGTTGAAATTGGGAATTAGGAAATTTGATGATATTGCTAATTGAAAGAAAAACCATTTTTAGTACTTTTGATGTAATCACGTGAATAACACATGACAAATCAGATACCGAGATCCGTTTGGATTCTCGAATACGTGGCAGCATAACGGTAAATCCATCAACTTGGGGTATTTGTGGTATTTTTCCACACTGCAAACTCACACACTCTCCAATTCGGCCATTTAACTGACTTGGATGGGAAAATGATGGAATAAGGTATTTTTCCAAAATTCAAAAAGTCGGGATACGTCCCCAATATAACCCTTGATTTTAGGGCATTTTTTCAATTTTTCATTATGAAAGAGATACCTCCCAAAAAAAGATACTATTATTTTTTTATCTTCCGCCTTACAAAAAAAGATACTATTATTTTTTTATATTAACCTAAAATTAGGTTAAAGTGAAAAAAATAAAAATACCTTTTTTTATGGAACAAAAAATAGTATAACAAGGGGGTGGTCAATTGAGATTTATAATAACTTATAGAGAATTCTGAAATAGGCTGTTATTCAATTGAGATTTCCAGAGAGTCTCCCAAACTCTCATGTTATTGGATATAGACTTTTTTCAAGTCTTTTAAATTCTCAGAAACTCTCTTGTTATTGGATTAAGATTTGTTGGAAGTCACTCAAACACTCTTGTTATTGGATTAAGACTTTAAAATCATGGATTTGTTACTTATTGAGATTTTAGGAGACTTTTTGGATGAAAATAGGCATGAGTGAAATCTCTCCCTTATAGGAGATATTTTGAGAGACTTGAAAATTCGGATAAATGGATATAATCCAAAGGTCCTCATTATTCAGACATATCCAACGACCAAATTTCACCCACAACTATTCCTAACTCCCTCTTGCATTATTATTTCTTCTTCTTCCTTATTTCTCATCGATCTTCTTCTTCGTTCCTCCCCTTTCTGTGGAGGTATTCATCTTCCTCCTCTTCTTCTCGTCTGTTCATACTTCTTTCTCTGAAAAATGGGGTTAAATTTATTTTTTTAATACGAAGAATCCTGGGTCGATTTATTTTTGGGATTTCAATACAATTTGGCAATAACAAAACTCTAATAAACCTTCCCCTCATTGTAGAGGTATATATACATCTTCCTCCTCTTCTTCGTCTGTTCATATTTCTTTCTCTGAACAAAAAGGGGTTAATTATTTTATTTTTCTTACTGATTTTGGGGATTTCAGTATTGAACTAGTAGTGTTTGAACGAGATAATCAAAATTAAAGTTACTTAAATCTATGGTGGTGCTTAAGGTATGCAAATATGAAGTTCCTGAAATCAAAATTATAGTAGTGTTTTGGAAAGGGGTTTTTACTGTGGCTGGAATCATAACTACTCTTGTTATATATGGTGTTTTACAGGTACCCCATTCTTTATTCAATCCCTAAAATTGATATACATTGTAAAGGATACTAATTTATCAAATTTCCAATGTTTTTAGCTTTTAGAACAGAAAAACCTTGCCTTTTGGATGTTAGATTATGTACATTGTAAACAACCACAATCTCGTAGCAGATGGTAATTTTTTTGGGATTTTTTGAATTCATTTTGGAGTTGATTCAATTGCAGGAAAAGATCATGAGAGTGCCATATGGAGAAAAGAAAGAGTTTTTTTAGATATTCATTGTTTTTAGTCTTTTGCAATCGGATTACAACATCTGTTGTATCTGCAGGCTCTTTACTGGTAAAGTGTGGCTGAGCTGATATGTATTTTTATTGTTGGAACTATATAAGCAACCATACACACTGATACGTAAAGAATGTTGTTCCGATGAATTTTCAGTTGATAAAAGAGAAGAGGAACCGGATTCTTCCACTGAACAAATAGATCATGAAGACAATCTTTCCCAAAATCAAACTCAGAGACAACAACGAGAAGATGCTAATCAGTGGCGAGATTGCATAGCAAATAAAATGTGGGATGAGTGGAATAAAGAGAATGGAAACTTAGGCACATGACAACAATGAGCTTTTAATTTTGACAAATGAAATAAATTGTATTAAATGTTCATGATACTTGTGTTAATTGTGTAACGGGCTTAATAAAAAAGTTGGTAGATGTTTTAAATTTATGATTAGATATTTTAATCTTTTTATATCTACAAATCACAGAAACTCTCTAGAAATCCATTAGATTTGTATCTACAAATCCCAGAGACTCTCTACAATTCTCTTTTAAAATCATTGAAAATCTCTTTTGAAATCACTAGAAATCTCTATACTACAAGAAAATCTCCGGGAATCACTAAAAATAAAAGTCTATAAAAGTCTATATAAACTTCATTTGACTACCTCTGTAAGTTTCATCTTTATTTAGTTGGAAGTTCGATGATTGCCTAGACAGAGTTAGATACAAAATAACACGGCAAAGAAACCAAAAAAGATAGCATATTTTTAATCATTGATGGGATGACAAATTTAGAATAGAAACACAAAGCATCACGATAAACAATTCTTCATTTTATATGAATTAAAATGTCAAAACGGTATGGATTCTCCTAATTTTGGACAATAATATAAGTGCTAAATTTACCAATGAGAAAAATACAAAATTTTACATGTGCAAGCATGTGATATTAGTATGGTCTACTCACAATATTAATAGGTCCAAGACTATAATACAATATCTATATCTTGGCCCCTTTACGAAAATGAAAGAATACCTAGGTTTATCAAAATAATTTGTCGTGTCCTTCAATAATAGTGCTAAAGATTCCACATCTCCACCTATATTATCATCATAGAATTTTGACTATTTTTGACAACCTCGCAATAGAATCAGGAGGATCCAAACATAGAAATGGCAATTAAAAACCACCCTACGATATTTCAAGGATCATTAGCTTCAGCCTTCAGGTGTACATATCTTGAGATAAACCAACTATTCTTCAAGAAACGAGGCGTAGAACATTTGGGTCTTGTTCTCTGAACTAAGTATCACCAGTACATCATATAAATATACTTTCAGGAGATATTTTTCAATTTCTAGAAGGAAAGAAAGTTAGAAATTAGGTTGGTAATTAAGTTTCAAAATAATTTTTAAAAATCAAAAAATTTACTTTTTGTGAAATAAATTCTTTTTACTTTCAAGTTTTAGAATTGATCCAAACATATTAACAGATTCAGAATGAAAATGCAGTTTCCCTTTTTATTAGTATACACTTATTTACCATACAAAGAAAATAAAAGTACAATGACTAACAATCTTATCATTCTAGCATATAGGTGAATCCCCCTTGCAAGCAACCATTGATAGCCGATTAACACTTTGGATTGGACTGGATTTGGGCTCAAGGTTTCATCTACCTTGAATGTTTTTTGAAAAACTAATACACAATCATGTTTGAATATTATTTAAAAAGATATTTTTTGATTTATAGAAGTAAAAAAAAATTAATACATAGAGTCATAATGCTTTCTACAATTAAAAAAATCACATTTTTTTAAAGTAAATATGGTGTTTGTGATTGCTTTCATAAAATGCTAATTTTTCATTTTTAAAAATCAATTTAAAAAAAATCCAACCTAGTTTATGATTGCTTTTGCTTCAATTTTTAAGTTCCGATAATATATCCTAACATCTAAAAGATATATATTTATATATATTTTAATTTTGGGATTGATTTTTACTTCTCCAAAAGAATAAATACTTCTATTTTTACCGTCCAAACATTTTTTTTTAAAAAGCTGTACAAGAATCTCATCTGAAGCAATCGTGAATATAGGGAAGAATCTTTGTCTTAATTGCCGGAGAACTTGCCAAAAGTTCATTTAACAGGAAGGCTAGCTAGCTAGCTAACCGGTGTAAGAAAAGTGTGGATTAAACTCTGATCAAACAAAAAGTAAATAATTCTGTTATCTTCTGGTCACATCACATGGTTTCCCACCTTCCAAACACCAAAAATCTCCTCAAATCCCGTTTTGTTTGACCCATCAACCATACTAATAATTTAAGAAATTCTCTGTTACAAAAGAGTACATTTTTAATCACCAAAAACTCACACAAATCAAGAAAAAAAAATGTAAATTACATACATCAAGAAAAACAGAAAAGAAAAAAAGACCATCCAATTCCTAGTCATCATAAATTACAGACTCTATTAATCAATCATCATCATCATCACTATCAACATCAAACAAACATTTCCATACCCATTTTTATATCTATCTATTTTTCAGTCTCCCAAAATACCAACAACAGTCATGAATCATGATCAAACAAGCATCATCATCTATCTCCATTTATAGCTAGTTCATTTCACTCTTACAGAACCCATTTCTCAGTTCTTGATTGGTTTAGTGAAGTGGGTTTTGTTTTGTTT
>JAJJMC010033089.1:662964-762130 GCA_023531435.1 Papaver californicum | reverse complement strand
ATTTCTCAGTTCTTGATTGGTTTAGTGAAGTGGGTTTTGTTTTGTTTGTTGATTCTTGCAATATGGCTGCAGCATTAGAGTGTTGGTCAGGGAGTAGAACAAGTACAGATGAAGATATGGTAGAGCAAGTTTTGATGAAAACCCAGAACAGATCAGAATCACAAGAACAAGAAATAACTAAAGATTCATCATCATTATCATCACCATCTTATTCGCTCATGCAAAAGAAGTTACAGAAACTTAGTAGAAATGTAGCTACTAAGTTTAACAACATTAAGAACTCATTGAATCTTGATTCTCCTGCAGAATCAATGGAAACAAGTAGTAGAAAGATTGTTTGGGGGAGTGTTGTCAAACACTTGACACAGTTATATCCAGGTAGTCAACTTCCTGAGAAACTCATCTCAAATATCAGAAAACATTTTGATTCTTTACCATTGAGTTATATTCAAGCCGGATCTGATATGAAAGATGTGTTTCTGCATATGAAGATGATTGAACAAGCTACAGTAGATGAGAATCCAGCAATCTTGATTCAAGAATTGGTATGTGGTGGTGATAATAATGAGGTGCAAGAATCTGTTTTTAAGCTTACTTTCGTTTGCAATTCTTCAATTTCTTGGTCTACAATGTCTGGGGTACTTGATAATGCATCAATTTGTTGTAAAAAGATTCAGATTTTTGAGAAGAAGTGTTTTACTTTGGGTATTGTTGTGGTTCAAGTTCAATCAGGACATGAGAAATTGTTCAAGACTCGAATCGATTCGGTGTTGAAATCTGCTGTGTTGAAGAAACCTAAAGGGACCAGTACTATTAAGCTTCCATTTGGGTTGTGTGGTTGCCAAGAGGAGAATAATGGGGTTCGAGAATTCGGACCGATGTTTGGAAATGAAGAACAGAATTATGATAATATTGAGAGTGAGAATTCAATGCGGAATGTTCAATTGGATTACCCGTTGCCGACTTCGTCGTTTGTGGTTTCGGTTGATGAATGGCAGACAATTCAGTCAGGGGGAGATGAGACCAGTTCATGGATTTTGAGTTCTGAATGTGTGGAGTTTACTGACCAGGTTGGTCCCAATTCATTCAAGGGTGTTTATAATGGACGGCGAGTTGCGATTGAGAAGATAAGAGGGTGTGAAAGGGGAAATGCATATCAGTTTGAGATTCGGCGAGACTTGTTGGAGTTGATGAGATATGGGCATAAATGTATTCTGCAGTTTCATGGAGTTTGCATTGATGAGAATCATGGGTTGTGTGTGGTGTTTAAATTGATGGAGGGAGGGTCACTTCATGATGTAATCCTCAAGGGGAAGAAGCTTCTGGCTAGAGACATTGTAAGGATTTCGACAGATGTCGCCGAAGGGGTCAAACTTATGAATGATCACGGCGTGGCTTATAGAGACCTGAACGCTAACAGGATCCTTCTGGATCGGCAGGGAAATGCTTGTTTAGGGGATATGGGTATTGTCACAGTCTGCCAGAACATGGGGGAAGTGATGGAATACGAAACGGATGGTTACCGGTGGTTAGCTCCTGAGGTTTGTTTTCCCTAACTTTTTAGCTTGTTTCTTAGACCAATTTAGCATGTTTTCAGATTCAAATAGTAAGCAATTTTAGTGCATCCATGAAATGGTATACTATCTACGTCGTCTAGTGTAAACAACTGATTTAGAATTCGAAAATGATTCTATGAACTAGATTGAAATAAACATATTGAATAACATTTGCTAATATCCCCAAATTAGTTTCTTTCCAGCACAAGCGCGTAATTTACTCTTTTGGTAAATCATGCCTGAATCATTTTCGTGTTCGCTTTTGCTTCAGAATGTGCTCAGTATTGTTTGCCTTTATGTAAGCACATATGCTTAAAATGTCTTCTCGAGTGATGTTTTTGGTTGCACTAGTGCTGGTTCCTTTAACGCGGTGGATCCCATTGTGTTCGCTTTTTATGACTTTGTGTTATGCTGTCTTCTATTTTCTAATCAAGATTAGGAATGTAAAATCATCCCATCATTGCTTAAACTTGTGTTGAATGAAGTAGCAAGTTGAATCATTTTATTTTTGTCTTCCATCTTGGAACAGATTATTGCAGGTGATCCAGAGAGCGTAACAGAAACATGGATGAGTAATGTATATAGTTTCGGAATGGTAGTATGGGAGATGGTTACAGGGGAAGCTGCATATTCCTCATATTCACCAGTTCAGGCAGCAGTCGGAATTGCTGCATGTGGTTTAAGACCTGAAATCCCAACGGATTGCCCACAAACATTGCAGTCTCTAATGACAAAATGCTGGAATAATTGTCCTACAAAACGACCTCAGTTCTCTGAAATACTCGCTATCTTGCTAAAGCCCAACAACAAGAGTAGATAAAAAGGGGTAGAGCAGTAGCGCTTCTCCATATAAGGTAAATTTAGCGAATACTATAGTATTCATGTAAGATAAATATGATTGTCTTTTTTTCCCTATGCCTTTTGTAGGTTCTGGCATTGCCCAAAAATGTAGATTGAGAAAGCATTTTGTATGCAGAAAATTAAGAAATATATTCGCTCTTGCTTTTTGTTCCTGTAAAATATTGAGTAGGCCCATAAAACTTTTGGTGTTTGTTTCCTGAGAATTTGAAAAGAGATCAATAAACTCTGATACTGGGAGAAACAGAACCCCAGGGTGGATGCTATCATCCACATGTTCGATTTTGATAAAATGGGATTAATTTTGTATAGTCGTTTTTGTTGGTTTGGATTTCTATGGTGCACATATGGATATGATCATATGAGTGGTGGGGTAAACTAAAGGTGATGATAGATGTGGTTTAATTTGAGTTAGGTGGTGGTGATGATGATAAATGGAGAGTTACAAACATGTTAACCCCACACTTGATTGTTCTCTGTCACTAGGACAACCCTTATCATAATACCATGGCTGGCAATATCCAAATAGCTCCAAGATCCTAGAATGAGTGCTATAATAATATAAATCCAGTTAAAACTCGTTAATATGGGTGATTGCTGAACATCATCTCTCTAACCCTAGGTTCAACACAAAGAACCTAAAATGTGCTCTAAAATTTCATTAATTAGGATAGATACTTAATTTGTTAAGGAGATCATGCTTAATTGCATATGGCGATTCCACTCCTAATGTAAAAATTAAAAAGCATGTTACACTTCAATATATATTATCCATTCATTGTTACTTGCTTTGGTACATTTTTTCTGGTTGTTTAGGGCAAATTAAACCCATAAATGATACTAGGCTAAAAATGAAAATGGTGATCATGACTTTTTTACCGGGAGATAGTATAATGATAACAGAATCGTCTTAAAAAAGAACTATGGGAGAGAGGATATTTGAGATATTAGAGTATACTAAATACCAAATTACTTCAAACTAAATGTTTTGACAGATACAGAATTGTAAAATCATTAAAAAATATGTATTTTTGAGTGTCCAACAAGAATAAATCCGTAAAACAGCCGTCTTATAATTGGGAGCTTTACGTTTGTGAAAATAATGAATCTTTACTTGTTCAATCATTCAAGATGAATCAAGAAGTTCAAATTTTAAACAATCACTTATAAAAATCCTAAAATTTCAATTTATTAGTCCTAAAATTTTGAAAACTAGGTGATTTTAATTTTCAAGATACTCATGAATCGAAGGAATCAAACTCAGGTAGTGACCACAAATTACAAAAGCAAGTGGTCCTGTTATAAAAACAAAGTATCCCACATAACTGATGAATTACAGTGGCCCAAAAATTTAGCCCATGATCCAACAATATTTGGCCCATAAATGTGATTTAAAATTTTGCTGAATACTAAAAGTCCATCTGATGGTTCAAAATCTTCAAAATCAATCAAACTCTTACTCGTGACCTACGATGTAATCTTAAATTTCATGAATTGGGACCGACACATTATCTAGAAATGGCCCATGGTAAACTCTGCTTGTCTCTTTGAATCGAGATCAATTGATAAGGAGATCATGCTTAATAGCATAAAAGTGATATACACGCTAACTTTATTGGATATCATACGATCCCTGCCATAATATAAAAGTTTAAAAGTGTGTTACACTCGAATATATATTTGAATGCATATGATCCATTCGCTGTTACTTGATTTTGTGCATATTTTCTTGTTGCTCAGTGAAAATTATGTTTGGTTTATGGAAACTGAGTAGATACGTGAGATGTTGGAGTGTACTAAACAACATAATATGCTCTACACCTTCGTAATTGCTCAGATTTTCTTGACAATGTTACGCTATATGAAGTTTGGATTATTCTTTTTTTTTCCGGTGATATGTGGCTATCATGACTGTTTTCGTCTACTACTTTGTACCTGAGACCAAAGGAATTCTAATTGAAGAAATGTCTCAGGTATTGAAAGATCACTGGTACTGGGGAAGGTTTACTCCTCAAGATGTCGAGTTGGAGAACAAACGCAAAACTCTGGATACTTAATCAAGAACAAAGACACAGGAGGCAACAGTCAAGAGTAGTTTTTTATATTTGGTTTAGTGTAGTCAAATTTTGTTTTGGGTTACTTAGAACAAATATTTCCCATTTCAATAGTTAATCAAAACTGTCAATAAATTTCTTTTCTTTTTAGAGTATTATCTCCAATTTTATCGAATGGTATTTAAAAGTTTATCCAATTTCGAATGGTATTTTACGGCAGAGTGCCAAAAAAACATTCTTCAACTGTCTCTTGTCCATATCGATGTTGTAAAAGAAATTTGTGCATTGGTTTTGCATATTAATAAAGTAACTTTGAAGTGTTGATGCATCTCCTTTGCCTAGTTCTATAAGTTTCTCGCTCATAAGTATATTTCTAGTATATTTTTCATCAAATGTAAGCTTCTCATATCCACCTGCTCCAACTACTAATGAATGGAAGTTTTTGCTTGTTCTAATTCCTAATTTCTGATTCAGCAAGAGCTTGTTTTTAGACGCAATGTCAATTTTTTTGTTGCATCTCAAATGTCAAGTACTACTTGGGCATAACTTGTGGTTGTGATCAGCAACCAAAATAACGATTCTTCACTTCCATCTGAGTAGAGTTTTGCTGAAATTTGAGACTTACAATCAATTTTTGAAGTCGGACCAGCATCCAAGGGGTTGTTTGCTACCGTTTTATATTTGCCTCCTCGAACACAACAATAACACACAAATTTAAGTATTCCATCATATTTCTTTGACGACCGTTTTACAACACCAAATCCCTGTTGCATACCAAAAATTCTATAGCAGTCATACATTTCATCTACCGAATCAAATGTTAGAATTAAAAATGAATTCTTACTTAAAAATGATTTTTGTTACTTAATATATCTTAGTGGGATCAAAGGTCACTAGTCCAAACTTGGGGTGGAAAAATAGAGTCATCCATTTTCACTTCTTAGTGAATGAGAAACCTTTGGTTTGTCCCATATTAGGCAAACCAAGGAGGAAGTTTATCCTCTTTACCACAAACGTTCTATATAAGGAAAAAGAACTAGTGGATTGGATATGGACTTAAGAAATGGTCTAGTGGGCAAATGCACACATGTGCACGGACCGCGGGCTTGCGGAGCTTGCATGTGCTTTTGCGTGAGCCTTGGCGCGAGCCTTGGCGTGTGCCTTGCGTGTGCTCATCTGAGATCCAACGGTTTCATACTTTAATTTTGTACATTAAGTATTTTACCGTTTTGAATTTATAAATTTAAATCAGGTTTAAATAACAAAATCTTTAATTAAATATTTCAAATTAAATTTGTTTAATTAATTGACTTTTTTAACGTTTGATAATCAAGAGTCTTCTTCTTCTTTAAAAGAAAAAACAAAGTCATATTTTTTCTTACCCCAGTCGCAGCCACTGACTTGACGACTTTTCCCCTCTTCTTGCTTTGATTTGCGCAATAGTTTACTTCATACTTTTTCTTCTACTGTTAAGTTCACAACGAGCCAACGAGTCTTGCTAACTGGGTTGGTATCAGGTGGTTTTATCCTGGATTCAAATTTATCATCTCTAAAGGTATAACAACATCTTTCTAAAGGTATACCTGACAAATATTGAGTTAAGGGCAGTCTGTTGAACAGGCGACTCCACCTCTCTGTGCTTGTGTGTTGTCTGAACTGTGCTGTTTTGTTCTAACGATTAATCTCTTTCAAGTTTCTGTTTGGTTTGCTTACTGTTACAGGAAATTTCTCCAACAATCTTAACTCAATAATTTGCATTATTTGAAAAAAATTCTCTTCTGTAACAATGGTGAAGACTGATGTTGACAGACCTCAAAATTTTTCTGGAAAGGACTTCAAGAGATGGCAGTCAAAAATGTTATTTTTCCTGAGTTTCCACATGCTAGATGAGATGGTTCTGAAGCCTTTTGATGAGTTTCTGAATGAACTTGAAAAATTACAGGACTTAGAAAGTTGGAAGAGAAGTAACTATATGGCCAAAAATCATATCTTAAACTGCCTAGAAGATGCTCTGTATGATTTTTACAATGCTAAGGATAATTTCAATGCTTATAATCTATGGACTGCACTACAAGACAAATATGAAGCAGAAACAGGAAGTAAAAAATTCATGGTTGCACGTTTTCTGGAATATAAAATGATGAATGATAAATCAGTGGTTGATCAGTTTCTGGAGTTGCAAAAAATTATTAATGAAATAATTGCTGAAGGAATGGTTATTGATAAAACATTTCAAGTTTCTGCTGTTATTGAAAAATTGCCAAATTCCTGGGCTGAATACAAGAGAAGACTAAGACATGAAACTGGTGAAATTTCCATGGTAGAATTGGGCAAGAAAATCCAAGTTGAAGAATTGTTGTGTCTAAAGGACAAGAATGTTTTTTCTGCAAGAGACATGTCAAAAAAAGCTCACGTCATCGAACACAAATTTGCTAATCTAAGTCTGGACCACAACAAGCGCAAGCCTGGCCCGCAAAGAAAAGGTACATTTCAAAAACCAAAATCTGCTATTGGTAAAATTAAGGGAGCATGTTATGTTTATAGTGTGTCTGGCCATATGGCAATTCATTGTAGAAAACGCAAAGATGCAAATTTTAAGAAATCAAATGTAAACTTAGTTGAAAGTAGTAAAAATGAGTTTTCTGGCACGGTGTCTGAGGTTAACTTAGTTACCAATGTGAGAGACTGGTGGGTAGAATCTAGAGCTACCAAACATATTTGCGGCAGTAAAGACATGTTCACCTCCTATCAGATGGTAGGAGAAGGAGAAAAAATCTATATGGGTAATTCATCTGCAGCACAGGTTGCAGGAAAAGGAAAAGTTTCGCTGAAGCTCTCTTCCGGAAAAATCCTCACATTGAATGAAGTTTTACATGTACCAGACATCTGCAAGAATCTCGTTTCAAGTGGTGCAGTAGATGATAAGGGCTTTAAGATTGTATTTGATTCTGGGAAAGTGATTATCACTAAGGGAAAAGACTTTGTGGGAAAGGGCTATAAGGCTGAAGGCCTACACAAATTATCTGTAACCTCTGTTGAAGTTAATAAAATTGATTCTTCTTATGTTGTTGTCTCATTGAATATCTGGCATGGTAGACTTGGTCATGTAAATTATAAATCAATGAAAAAATTGGCAAACTCTGACTGCATTCCAAAATTAAATTTGGAATATGAACATAAATGTGAAGTTTGTGTAGAATCAAAATATGCAAAGAAGCCTTTTAAGAAAAATGTCCACAGAAATTCTAATCCCTTAGAGTTAATTCACTCAGACTTAGTTGATATGAAATCAATCCAAACTAGAGGTGGTAAAAAATGGTTTGTCACTTTCATAGATGACTGTACTAGGTACTGTCATATTTACTTGCTTAAAGGGAAAGATGATGCTTTAGAAGCATTTATATTATATAAATTAGAAGTAGAAAACCAATTGAACACCACTATTAAAACCATTAGGTCTGATCGTGGTGTTGAATATGTAATCCCTATAGGAGACTTTTGTGCACAACATGGCATTATTCATGAGGTAACTCCTCCTTATTCACCACAATCAAATGGAGTGGCTGAACGGAAAAACCGAACCCTTAAGGAGATAATGAATGCCATGTTAATCAGTTCAAGACTACCGGCGAACTTGTGGGGGGAGGCCGTCCTCTCAGCTTCCTATATCCTGAACAGAGTGCCCCTTAAAGGATCAGTCAAATCACCGTATGAATTATGGAAAGTAAAACAACCCTCCTATGGATACCTCAAAGTGTGGGGGTGTTTAGCCAAGGTCTCTATTCCTCCACCTAAGAGGACTAAAATAGAACCTAAAACGGTTGATTGTGTCTTCATAGGATATCCCGAACACACCACTGCTTATAGGTTTATGGTTTTGAGTTCTAAAAACTCAGAAATTGGTGTGAACACCATTATGGAATCTAGGGATGCTACATTTTTTGAAAATGTGTTTCCATTGAAATCTGAATCTCGCATGATATGTGATGATCCCCTAGATGTCCCTTCTTCTAGCCATATTTTACCGATAGAAGAAGATGAATCTGTTTATGAACCTAGAAGAGGCAAAAGACTTAGAATAGAAAAATCTTTTGGGCCAGACTTCATAACCTTAGTTGAAACTGATCCACAAACCTATAAAGAGGCCATGACTTCTTCTGAAGCTCCATGGTGGAAAGAATCCACTATTAGTGAGATGGATTCTCTTGTTCAGAATGAAACCTGGGAGATAGTAGATTTACCTCCAGGGTGTAAACCCATAGGCTGTAAATGGATCTTCAAGAGAAAACGTAAGGTAGATGGAACTGTGGAAAAGTATAAAGCTAGACTAGTAGCTAAGGGCTATAAACAAATAGAAGGTGTAGATTTCTTTGACACTTATTCACCTGTCACTAGAATTACTTCCATTAGGATGCTAATTGCAATCGCTGGAATTCATAATCTAGAAATACATCAAATGGATGTAAAAACTGCGTTCCTAAATGGTGAATTAGATGAAGAAATTTATATGGACCAACCCGAAGGCTTTGTAGTGAAGGGTTATGAAAACAAAGTGTGCAGACTTAAAAAATCTTTATATGGCTTGAAACAAGCACCGAAACAATAGCATGAAAAATTTGATCATGTAATGTTCTCTAGTGGATTTAAAATAAATGAAGCTGACAAATGTGTGTACACTAAATCTATAAATGATGCCTGTGTGATTGTATGCTTGTATGTTGATGATATGCTTATACTAGGCACAACCTTAGAAATCATTAATTCCACTAAGAGCATGTTGAGTGAGAACTTTGACATGAAAGACTTAGATTCTGCTGATGTAATCCTAGGGATGAAAATTAGAAAGGAGTCTAATGGATTCAGTCTTAGTCAATCTCATTATGTTGAATCAGTTCTTAAGAAATAACCAGTTTGATAGTAAACCTGCAAGTACTCCATTTGACCCTTCTTGCAAACTCAAGAAAAACAAAGGCAATGGAGTCTCGCAACTTGAATATTCACGATTCATAGGAAGTCTGATGTATTTAATGAACTACACAAGACCAGACATTGCCTATGCTGTGAGTAGACTTAGTAGGTATACCTGTAATCTAGGACATGAACACTAGGATGCACTTTTCAGAGTGTTGAGGTACCTTAAATACACTTTAAACTACCGTTTAAGTTATGAAAGACACCCTGCTGTTCTTGAAGGATATTGTGATGCAAACTGGATAGCAGACTCAGAGGAGTCTAAGTCTACGAGTGGATACGTATTCACTCTAGGATGTGGATCAGTGTCTTGGAAGAGTTCCAAACAGACCTGTATCGCTCGATCTACTATGGAATCCGAGTTTATTGCGTTAGATAAAGCAGGAGAGGAAGCGCTTGGCTAAGATGTTTTTAGAAGACATTCCTCTCTGACATAGGCCTGTGCCAGCTATATCTATACATTGTGATAGTCAAGCTGCAATAGCTAATGCTAAACACAACAACTATAATGGAAAATCTATTCATATCAGGAGAAGACACAATTCTCTAAAACAACTAATCTCAACTGGCGTTATTTCTATTGAATTTGTGAGGTCTAAGGAGAATATCGCGGATCCTTTGACGAAAGGTTTGTCCAAGGAGATAGTTAGTAATGCATTAAGGGGGATGGGGCTTAAGCTCATAAATTAAAACTTGCCATGAAGGATACTCAACCTTGCTGACTGGAGATCCCAAGATCAAGGTTTTGAATGAGACAACTAATTTGTGGCGGGTAAAAATTAAACACTATCAGAGAATTATTTTCTCTGTCCTTTCCCTATGGTGTAGACGTGATAGTGTGACTGCATGTGAAGATGACTTATCATAAAGTCTTAATGAGTTCTATAGTTTCAATTTAAGATCGAAATGGGGTGTATCAGTTAACACTCTTGATAGAATTCACCTATGAGAATTGAGCTGATTCTCTAGAGCATTCTGAGAAACGGGATATGTCCAGGGCCAAAACTTGACACAACGGCGTGAACTTAACAGCACTCTTGAGAGATATCTCGCGTAAGAAGCTATTGATGAATTACACCAAACCATGGCAGTTCAAGACATCGCGTTCACTGACCAACAAGTAGTTCCGGTACTTCTCACTAAGCAGAGGTTCAATTCCTTATGGACACCTATTGCTTAAGAGGTATTTCTCGTTTTCCGGTTTTCTGATTTATCGCTTTCTTCATTCATGTGGGGGATTGTTAGAATTAAAAATGGATTCTTACTTAAAAATGATTTTTGTTACTTAATATATCTTAGTGGGATCAAGGGTCACTAGTCCAAACTTGGGGTGGAAAAATAGAACCATCCATTTTAACTTCTTAGTGAATGAGAAACCTTTGGTTTGTCCCATATTGGGCAAACCAAGGAGGAAGTTTATCCTCTTTACCACAAACGTTCTATATAAGGAAAAAGAACTAGTGGATTGGATATGGACTTAAGAAATGGACTAATGGGCAAATACACACATGTGCGGTGCTTTGCACCGAAGCACCGCGGACCGCGGGCTTGTGGAGCTTGCGTGTGCTTTTGTGTGAGCCTTGGCGCGAGCCTTGGTGTGAGCCTTGGTGCGAGCCTTGGTGCGACCCTTGGTGCTTTGATTGATTACAATTTTGTATATTCCATTTACTATAAAGGTTCCCAGGGAATTCATTAGAGGAATGTTTCCAATAAATATGGTTTGTTCTTGTATATCCCTATCTGTTTTCCAAATTAATCCCTAGATGTTACTTTCTTACCCCCTTCACGACGAGGCCCCGAAAAAATTGTATTTGGGCTTGCTTAGCTCGCCTTTCCCTAAAAAACAAAATAAAGAACAATTATTTCCAAGAAGACACCGTTTAATCACTACATAACCGGTAGAGAAAATACATAAAAATCAAGCGATTGTTCATAATCGGTTACCTGAAATGAAAGAACAAAAATGGATTGACCCTTGGTGCGAGCCATGGTGTGACCATTGGCGTGTGCCCATCTGAGATCCAACTGTTTCATACTTTAATTGTGTACATTAAGTATTTTACCGTTTTGAATTTATAAATTTAAATCAGGTTTAAATAACAAAATATTTTAATTAAATATTTCAAACTAAATTTGTATAATTAATTGATTTTTTTACTGTTTGATAATCAAGAGTCTTCTTATTCTTTAAAAGAAAAAACAAAGTCATATTTTTTCTTACCCCAGTCGCAGCCACTGACCTGACGACTTTTCCCCTCTTCTTGCTTTGATTTGCGCAATAGTTTACTTCATACTTTTTCTTCTACTGTTAAGTTCACAACGGGTCAACGAGTCTTGCTAACTGGGTTGGTATCAGGTGGTTTTATCCTGGATTCAAATTTGTCATCTCTAAAGGTATAGCAACGTCTTTCTAAAGGTGTACCTGACAAATATTGAGTTAAGGGCAGTCTGTTGAACAGGCGACTCCACCTCTCTGTGCTGTTTTGTTCTAACGATTAATCTCTTTCAAGTTTCTGTTTGGTTTGCTTACTGTTACAGGAAATTTCTCCAACATCAAATTCCATTCCCAATTTCAGTTCAATTGTTTCACTTTGGTCTTTGTTGTTAACATCCAAAATCTCTACATCTTGACATTCAACAATATCACATGCTTCTACCTCCATGTTTGCACTTTAAGATTATCTACAAAAACGTGCTATAATTTTCTAAATCACAGATAAATATCATTCACTATTATTAACATATCTTCGAACAAAGGAGAAATCATATTATTTTTTTCTCTTTTTAATTTGTAGTTTATGAATAACTAGTAAAATCCAAATATATGAATCAGTTGAAAAACGGATCGAAGAAGAGAAAAGATTTTAACTTATAATTTTGGATACGTTTTCCTGATTGGTTGAAATATTTTATTCTCCTTTTCGGTCATGGAGGTAATAATGAGCGGGAATGATCGGACTTTACTTCTATCTTATAGTTTATTTGTTAAAGATTACAACATCACGAGAACAATGAACGGATAATATGGAGAGAGAAAAAACTTATTCAAATTAAAGCAATTTGACTTTTAAATAGTGTTAAAAAGTATTTATCTGAACGGCTGTCTATACACGTCAGCTTCGGGACAAAACATGGGAGAAATCTACGGTAAGTTTAGTATTTCCAAAAGATATTTGTTTTTCTTCCGTTTTTTTTGTTATTTATTTTTCCTTTTTAATTATTCAGAATTGAGAGCTACTACTCGTGATAAGGTATTTGTTTTTTCGAGATCTTTTATCTCATTTACTACTGTTTGCTTATTTGGAAACTAAAATTCAACAAAAAAAGAGGTCTCAAAACAATAGACAGAATTCATGAATGCGTACTGATTGCAAGTTAATTTGGGATTTTTGGGTATCGAGGGAGTAACGTGCGGAAAAAAGGGCACATACTACCAATTTAAAGTAGATAAAAGTTCTAATACTAATTTTTTTTTTATGAAAATTAAACCTTTGGATCCGGCGGGTTGAGAAATGTATTCCCGATAGATAACCTGATTGCGAATATGAACATATATTATGAGCTATAGAGTGGAAAAAAATTGGTGAACGCTGAATATTTTTTTTAATCCATAGCATATAAGTCATGGTTCTATCCCTGATTGAAGTACTAGTACAAGTGATGGATACATTTGATTTGATTTTTCTAATTAGGTTTTAATGGTTGTACTTGATTTTTCTCATTAGTTCTTCCTGCGCAATCCACGAAAAGTTACTTTCTTTCCGTTCAATTGCACGGGATGATTTTATCATACGCATAAATAAGTATTTGGCAGTGGCGGAACACATTTGGAGGCGGCAATGAAAATACATGAAACTTAATATAATCTCAAAAATCTCTTGCACAGTTGTGATATCTCCATATGGCTCTTCGACATGTATGAGCTAGAGCATTGACAAGTGTATCTCAAAACGCTAAACCTTCCTATAGCAAAAGTTAGCTGATCCAAAAGATAGGATCCATCCCCATATTGTTGCTATATTAATATTATTGTGAAAATAGAGGATCTGATATTACAGTGTTTTTTGGAATCTAAAAACATTTCTTTATTACTCGGGCAGACCAACTGGCACGTTGCAGGCACCTATCCTCAGTTCTTGTTTCAATGCCAAACGCTATCAATTTTAATTACCAAAGTTGCCTGAAACCCTAATACATATCAAAGTAATTTGCCCTAAAGGAAACACATATAA
This sequence comes from Papaver californicum, assembly GCA_023531435.1. NCBI lineage: Eukaryota > Viridiplantae > Streptophyta > Magnoliopsida > Ranunculales > Papaveraceae > Papaver > Papaver californicum. The sequence goes on along the minus strand of JAJJMC010033089.1, from coordinate 748,459 downwards.
ATACACTCGTTGTCGAGTATTTCAGACAAACTCAAAACCCTAGCAACTCTCTACATAGCCGCCACTAGTCCATTCTATTCTAGTCTGAAAGTATGGTCTTCAGACACAGTACCTTTTTTCCTATATATACCTCTGGTTGTATATATATATATATAGGTATCAAGAGATCTTCTACCACCGTATTTGTCATGTACAGACACCACTGCTAGGTTAGAGACGACGCACAGCCTATAGCAATAGTATCATTCATGTAGAGGTTGTTTTCCTCTTGTTTGCTCTTTTTCTTGTTCTTTTACTTTGGGTGGTCGCGTTGTCTCTCCCTATTTGTGGTTGGTCTCTCACTCTCCACCCCTTTTCAATAAATCCTCTTATTTTCCTATTTATCGATCAAAAAAAAACAGACATGGTGTTTTTAAAATTTATTTTTTCTTTTACTTTTAAAATTTTAAGCGGTGTTTTCTTTTTACTATTTCTGTGTTTTGGTAATGGGTTGCGGAGGCTTTCTTTTAATTTTTGCTTTTGACGTGCAAATAACTTCCATCCGCATGCGACAAACACTTGATGGGCATAGCGGCCATAGTTTTGCGCAAACTAATGCATACAAGTAGTATTTTGCTTATTCAGCTGGTACTTAACTATATGGATCACGTGAGATTTACAGATCACCTGATCCTTTGTTAGGAATTTACCGGCGTACATTCCAATTTAATTTCCAAGTTTAACAGCCTTTGCAAACCTTGGAGTATCCGATTATTTGTGTAGATTTGGTTATATGTTAAAAACAAAATTGGTCTTGAGATGCCATGGACGGAGCCAGAACTCCAATTTAGTGGGGTAAATTTGTATATTCAAAGTCATAATTGAGATGTTCATTTAGATCTAGTTAGGCGGCCTTTCGACCTGCCAAATGGTTTTGGGCTCTATTAGGTATCTTTTGATCTGTGAAGACGTTAAAATGCTTGTTAAATGTTTTTTTTTTCTTAAATATATGTGTAGCTGTCATTTCCATCTCATAAATTTGGTGAAAAATCTAGTTAATTTAGAAAAAAAAAGTAATCATTAGACAAAAGATTACTAGATTATGACATATCTTATACATCACAATTTTTTTTTAATTACGCATATTTTTTGGGATTTTATAAATTTTATGGGGATAACCGTCTTCACTATGCCTAGGCTCCATCACCGTGAAGTGTGTTTCTGTTGTTTGGTGTAGGGGTGAGTAACCGATAAAATCTTTGAATTTAGTGTCATTTACGTCCGGTCTATCTAAATAACGGATGTTAGATTTTTATATGTATCAAATCCATCACATGCAAGTTTAATATCATAAATGGATGAATTAGCTGGATACGGATGGATCGATTTGTAATCCATAATTAACTAAGATAAAAACATTAATAAAATAATTATTTAATTAATGATTTATAACATTAAACCCTATCCGCCTCTTTACTGGCAACCTATAAAACTAAAACTTCTACATATTAATAATACAAAGTAGTTTTATTATTGGGTATAAATTACTAAGTATTTACCTTCATGCATTGTATATTTAAAAATATTGTTAACCTAATGGGTATTTAATGAATTTTCAAAAACAAATTCATGTTGAATCCATCCATAAACTGCTGATGTATTTTTTCTTGTTGTGCCATGGGGTTCATGTTAATGGTCTTATGCTTACAGCTTCTTCCGGAAAAAAGAATTATGCAAATTAATGTGTCATTACAGGTAAAATCAAGAAGATGTCCTCAATTAAAAACTCGATAAATAAAAGTTTACACCAAAAAACTCATGTTCTAGTTCTTCACATACTGGAATACTCTCAAAATAATAATGGGTAAAGACTAGAGATAAATATATAAAAATTTTATTCCAAAAAATAGTACTCAGATCCCTACTCAGAATGAACAATGCTAATGTGAATCAAGACAATCCAAATTTATGGTATCTAACAAACTCTTGAATCTTGATGATGTGCACTTATAGCTTTTTGCCTCTTTTTCCAAGCCTGTACCGATGAGGTCCATTTCCTCCGGGCATCCATTTTTTAGATAAGGGGCAGTTATTTGAGTGGTACTTTTTCATCTCAAGCACCAACTCTTTCGCTTCGCACCTTGTTCAAATGGTGGTAATTATTTGATAATGCAAATGTAAAAATTCCAATAGTAAAAAGATTTTGTGAAAATTAAACCATTGGATCCGGCAGGTTGAGAAATGAATTTTTAATTAGAAGTGTAACTTGGGCCATGGCATCCTAGCATAACCAAGTCCAGCATGTCACAGCATGGTAGTTTCATATGCTTTGTTGGGTCAGACTAATCGGTACAGTGGCACAATACAGCATGTGGCACGGATAGAAACGTGGCACAATACAACATGCTAAGGAAACATGTTATAACATATATAAAACATTATCTTATGTATATTTTATAAAAAAAATGTTTATTCTAACTATTTTTGATATTTTATATTGTTAGTTATTTTTATAACATCACGTATAATATTAAAATATCTAGAAAATATTAACATCACGATATGTCTTAATCTCTAACACGACAAAGCAGAACACATAATACACGACGGATTCGCTTTTTAGTAGGTTGTGCTGGGATTGACCGGCCGGTTTTAACCTTTATTTCGATAGATAACCCGATTGGGAACAAAAACATTTTGAGAAGGTAAGCATCCATCCATACCACTAGTCAGTATCACACCCATTCCAAGTATTAGGACTGGATCAGTAGTTGAGCTCTTTGTCGGCTTCAATCTCACCCATAACTATTAAGTTGAAGTAGAAGCATATGTGTATTGGATGCTGAATCGATCTATCTATCTATATATATATATAGACACACGACGAATAATTTCATAAATTGTATAGAGTACATGAATCAAATCCCAAAACTTATTGACCAAAAAACCATGGCAAATACATCAGTGGGTAGTAGCTAGAATAAATTTGTGTATGGCGTGTATTTTGCTGAAAATCAATGGTTATAGATGTATAAATTTGAGATATTAGAGTATAATTTCATCACGCGCTTTCTCTCTCCTTTCCCGTGTTGACGAACGAACAACACCCCTCCATCCATAACAAACCCTGATGCAAAGACATAATCCAGAAGAGAAAGAAGAAGAAGAAGAAAAACTAAATTTCAGTACATTCTCAGCCCCTTTCATTTTCCATTATCAATTATTTTTTTATCTTCGTAAATCTTCTGTGGATTTGTTTTTTGTGGTGAGGATGATGGGGTCTCTTCAAGCAGATCAGCTTCAACAATTAAAAGATATATTTGCAAGATTTGATATGGATTCAGATGGAAGTTTAACCCAACTAGAACTTGCAGCATTATTAAGATCTTTAGGTTTAAAACCAAGTGGTGATCAGATTCAAGCCATGTTATCAAATATAGATGCAAATGGGAATGGATCTGTTGAATTTGATGAATTAGTTTCAGCTATTATGCCTGACATGAATGAAGAAATCTTGATAAATCAGGAACAATTAATGGAAGTTTTTAGATCTTTTGATAGAGATGGAAATGGATATATAACTGCAGCTGAATTAGCTGGATCAATGGCTAAAATGGGGCAACCATTAAGTTATAGAGAATTAACAGAGATGATGAGAGAAGCTGATATTGATGGAGATGGTGTTATCAATTTTAATGAATTTGCAACTATTATGGCTAAATCTGCTGCTGATTTCCTTGGTCTTGCTGCTGTTTCATAGTGCAAAATCATCACATACTGGTATGTGTTGGTTGATCATTCTTCATCATCAATCAATCTCAAATTAAATCATTTTAATTCTGATCCTCAAATTCTTAATCAAAATGACTAACATCTGTGTTTTTTTACCTGTTCCTTTCTTTTCTTTTTTAATAAATTAGATTTTGTTTATTATTAATTTAATTAGGAGTTTTAGTGTACATTTCTAATTTGTATAAATTTGAGAGAAAAGACTGATTCAAATCTAATTGTTTATTTCTTTTTTTCATTTGGATTTTTTCTTTCTTTCTTTTTAATTTGAGAGAAAAGAATGATTGGTATACTGGTTTTTATCAAGTTAATGTTTCTCTATTCTATTATCAAGATCAAGATCTTAATGTAACTAAGGTCCAATCAGTTGAATTCATAGAGCCAATCAAATTGAATAGAAAACTAGGGGGTATAGTTGAATTCATAGAGCCAATCAAATTGAATAGAAAACTAGGGGGTTTAGCTGAGACTAGTGCGTTGGGCAATTACTATGCAGGTGCATTTACTAATGAGACATCACCGGGTTTGATAATTCCAGTTTCTGATAATGGGGGTGAAGGTATCTGGTTTAGGATTCAGAATGAATTGGATATTCATTCCAAAACGATTCAGATTCCACAGAATACTAAAAAAGCTGTTTTAGAATTGTATGTTTCGCTCATGGGAATGATGAATTTTGGTATTCTAATCCACCAAATTCATACATTGAGTCAAATCATTTGAGTACTCAACGAGGAAATGGAGCTTTCCGGCAAGTCTTTGCGACGGTCGATGAGGTTACAGTTGGGTCTGTGACTCCAATTCCTGTTGTTTTTTCAGGTGGGATTAATCCATTGTTTTGGGATCCTGTTGTTGCAATTGGAGCATTTAATCTGCCTACTTATGATGTTGATTTGACTCCATTCCTCGGGTTTTTATTAGACGGAAAGAATCATTCTTTTGGTCTTGGTGTTGCTTATAGTAATTCAGTTTGGCTTGTTAATGCAAATCTTCACCTCTGGTTAGATCATGGGTCAGAAATTGTTACGGCGCAATCGATTTCGTTTCGAGCTGAACCAATGCAACTCCAAAACCAAACACAATTCAAAACTCTGGATGGGCAATTCAAGATTGAGGGACAAAGAAAGACTGAGTACTCTGGATGGGTTAATTCATCAGCTGGAAACTTTACAACCCGAATTTTCGAGGAGTTTAAATTCCAGAATGAAATCAAATTAAGCAATAATGGGCAAGACAAGGAGGTTGAACAAAAGATTAAGGTGAAAACGATTGAGAATGACATTGGTCATGAGATTAGTAAGGCGATTATAAGTAGACAGTATCCACTCAAGATGAAACTCTCGACATCACCTGGAGCTGAAGCGGGTACATTTGTATCGATAACTGATGTTTCTCATTCGACGAAAGAGAAATACACTCGTTCTTTATCATCGAACGAGCAAATTCAAATTGAGTCCGAGAACACTCAAGATTCAAGTGGATGGATAGTTGTCAAAGATCATTCTGTATTGTCAGGTTCAGGAAGCACAAGCCAGACATTGACATACAAAGATCTGGATGGTTTCTACTCTAGAGTTGTTTCTGCAGCAAATGGTAAGATTTTACAAGACAATTCTACTGTTGCAAGTGTGTCACCATTCTCTGCTTAAACTAGGACTAGTTTGTGCAAAGTGCCGAGTGAGCTCAATTTTTCCTGAATAAATGAACTGTTTGATGGATCTAATGTTTTGCTTGTAGTAGTTTGTAACTCTAACCACATTATATGGTGCTGTGAATATCATCAGTTTTGTGTTAGACGTTCTTTTTGCAACGTCAATCTGAACCTATGTTTTTAACTTGTTGGAAGTGGGATAGTGTTTTTTTCTTCTTCTTGTATTTGGATGTCTACAAAATTATGAATTCTCTTATTCTTTCCTGGTGCAAGAACAATGGAATTAGTCCAGTTGGGGACTCCGGGGACTTGGTTGTACAAGCCTGCTCGTTTCATGGTCTATTGTTGTATCTTCCTATGTTTAACTAGCAAAGCTTGTTACTGCTTGTGCTGAAACCAGGCATTTGATTCATGAGTATTTGAGAGGTCTGTACTAGGACCTCTAGACCCAGAAGTGTGGGGTGGCACACTACTGTGGCAAAAAATGTGAGATGAAAGTAGTCCTTGAAGCCTTTTCATTTTGAAACTAAAACCATAATTTTGAACTCATAGGATTAGCAACTTCAACTTCAAAGATTTTCTTGGATCATGGTTTTTAATTTTGAGCTTCATTGACTTTGTTGAATTATTGTTATGAAGTAGATGAATAAGACATCGTGGAGCGAAATAAGATTAAACAGTAGAGCAAAGCAACATTTGTTGTTCATCTTACTCCGTAAGAAATCTTATGCTGAATTTTAAAATCAGATAACTGGTGTAATCGTCCAATGATTTTATCATTTTATCGAAATCAGATAATTTGAACATCCAATAACTTTATCACTGTATTAAAATAAAAAAATAAGATCTAAAAACAAATTACTATTTGAGTTGGTAATTTTGTAAATCGATTTTTTTTTGAAGAATAGCTTGTGCATACGAAATTCTTCGAATAAAATCAAAAATTACTCTGATTTTAGGGAATCACACATGTTTATTTTATCATTCCAAACAAAGAAACAATAAATATAAAAAATTTGCTTATAAAATTGTCAAAAGTTAAAAATACCTAATTTCTATTTATAATCGAATATCTATACTCCACTTTGAAAGTATCTTCATTATACTATTCAACCAATATAATATTCTCCAAAATTTTCCTTACTATTCCATTATTATTAATAAAATATTATGATTCTTTCCTTTTGACGTAGTGATTCCTTCGAATTATGGAGTTGTTTTTCAGTATACTCCAATATCTCATATTTTCTCTATGAAAAAAACAATAATTTCATATTTCTTCGATATTATTGAATTCTCTTAACTAAAAAAATGTTTGCTATCCTATATGATTCTTTTCTAAATTAAAAGGTAAAATATATGTACATTTTAAAAGTTCATATACTCATAAGTTATAAGTTCAGGCATTTCTAAAAATAGGAACTGGATGATAGCTAATAAAAATAACATGAGTCTCTCCCTAAGCAAATAAAGATGACCTCGTTCACAAATTAAAGAAAAGTAACCAAGATAAGATGAGCCTGAGCTGTTCCTGCATTACTGCTTTCCTCTCGGGAAGATCACATTTGAATCCAACTAGTAAGAGTAGAAAAAACCATTCGGGTCTGGCAACTCTGGTTTCCAGTTCAAAATGAAGTAGCACGGTTAAATCACTAAAGAGCTAAAATCAAGTTTATATTTGGTGGTCTATAATTGAAAATTTCATTGAACATTGGGGCTGTTTGATAACCATCATTACATACTCCACTTGAATTGTAGCTTCATCTTTGTTGTCCAATTGATTCACAGCATAAAGTTTTGATACATTACATGCACCCAAAATATAAAGTGGTTTGTTTAATTTACTCCAATACCTCATATTTTCTCATTTACACAGATTCTTTTCTATCAACTAGTAATATTTTAATATTTTTTTGAATTGTAAATATATATAGATAATTTAAATATTTTTATAATTTTAGACCAAACACTATAGTTGTTATTTTACTTGGTTATAGCTTAAATCTAACCAAAAACAGTTGTTATGGGGCACTGTTTGATTTAAATATGGTCCAAAGCTTTGGTTGGCTAGAGGTGGGATCAGATCTGATCCCTCCTCTATCCAAGCGATAGAGACAGATACTCAGGATCGATTGAAAAAAGCACTTTACGGATATTCATATTTATAAAATCAAATCCGGTTTTTTACCTATATTAACTCATAATATCTATCTTTTAACTATTTTATTTACTTTAATTTTTTTTCCTATTTTTTTTCAATTATTTCTCCATTGACTATTTTGTTTACTCCAAAAAAAAAATTCTATTATTTCTACAATTTTCTGTCTTAATTAATCGAATTTTTACCTATATTAACTCATAATATTTCTCTATTAACTATTTTATTTACTCTAATTTATTTTTTCCTAATATTTATCCAGTATGTTTCCCTTTTAACTATTTTACTTACTCAGATTTGTTTTCTTTCCTATTATTTATCTAATATATTTCTCTTTATTAGTTTTTAATCTATAGAAAATACTAAATAAAAAAAAGAACTTGGAAGGCTACTTGGTATCCGTCTAGCACTATTTGGGTATCCGTCTCAATAAGCCAAGTGATGGATTTTCACCATAGTGCAGTTTTTAGCTCATTCTTTTGCTTGACTATAATTAAGCTATAGCAAACTAGAAAAGCCTCACCATAGTGCTTGGCCTTAGAGCAACTCCAGTGAGATGGGCATATTGGCTAATTTGCCAATTTTGTCTCCATAGTGGGATGGGCAAACTCAAAAAATGGGTGGAAAACCCTCAAATATGAGGGTTTGCCCATCACGTCTCAAGTTGAGTCGATCTCGGCCTAGCCTGGGCCGAGCAGCTCAGTTTGAGTCGACAACGGTCAAATCTCAATGATTCTCTTCTCTCCCTATAAATTCAAATAATTTCAACTCCAAAATCACACCTTCTCCACTCAAAAATTCTTCTACTTTCACTTCAATCTTAATTATTCCATCTCAAACTCTTAATCTCAACTTTTGTTCAAAAAAATTCAGAAAAATTGCAAACTGAATATTAAATAAAATATAACTACTCATTCCCAGACTAGTTCCTCTCACAATAGCCCCGGTCCAGCATACTTCCAAATCCTAGACTTGCTTCTGAAAATTGAAATCCACCATCAGGTCCAAGGAAATCACAATGCTGAACTGAAGAGGTGTATTGATTAATTGGATAAAAGAGGGTGATGACTCTTTATATAGACAACAAACCCTGATACAAGTTGTAAAGGAACATAAACTAACTAAAACTCCTATTACACTACTAATATCGCTAAAGAATAAAATGGCAGTACTACTCTAACATTCCCCCTCAGACAGAAGTAGAGGGACGAGTACATCATTTTGCCTACAAGACTAAGAAAAAACAGAAACAAATAAGCCTAAAGCTATTACATAACTTGTGAATAAAAATGTACAGATAAAATTCTTCATTCTTCAAGAGAGACTTTTTAATTGATGGTATGAGAAAGTTGGTATTCCTCTTCGATCCATAGTGTAAGAAAGTTGGTGTTTTTTCTTCAAATTTATGGTATGAGATATTTTGAATACCTCTTCCAATGGTAGTGTGGAATAGTCAAAAATATCTCTTCAACTGATAGTGTTGTTCTATATTGGTTAACATGCATAAATGATAATGGTAATGGTAATGGTGTTCTATGTTGGTTAACAGATACAAATAATAATGGTTTCAGTATTGATTTGTTTTGGCATTTGTTTTGATTTTGGTTATTTAAAGTTAGTTCAAAGTGGTGCTGGATAGTGGTGAAACAAAATTAAATCTAGATATTAAGATGTTGTAAACTGGTATTGAAAGGGGCAGTAATGATGGTGTTCTATGTTGGAGGAGGGAGAAGCTCTGAGGATCGGTTCTACCTGAGTTAACTCATTGTCAAAAATCGGTTTCATCTTTCTTCAAAATTATCTTTTCTTTACTAATGTTTCTGATCTAAATCTGTCTGTTTATGGTTCTCTTGTTGATCTTTAACTCATTTCTCTCTAAGTTCTAGCTATATGTTCAAAATTGCTTTAAGTTAGAATGGTTGTGGAATCATTCGATTTTCTTTTCTCAATCTGTGACAACTTTTAAATTTCTATCATTACAATCTCTTTATCTGTATGAACTATCTCTTCGAGTAAAACTAGGGTTTCTTCATAGAACATCTAGGGTTCCCCTCCTCTGCAACCCTTTAATGGCGAATTCACAGCTTCTAGCAATAAAGAGTTAGGTTTTTGGAGACAAGAATGAAATCGGTTGAGTTTAATTGCTCCAAACCCAGAAATCAGTAAATCTTTGTCAAAATCCTCTGTTGATCAAAATCAATGAAATGGATCATGTTACTCAGCACTAAGATTAAATTGTCTCCAGTCCTGAGTGGGTGAAAGTTTTAATCAAGAGTCTTTAAATTCAATACCCCCAATTTTTCAGTTTCCCCCATTCCCAATTCATTTGAATGCCCTAATTTCTTTCCCTTTTTCTTTACCTGTTTCCATCTAACTTTATCAGTTTCTTCCTCAATTTATGATGAACTAACTTAATCTATCTGCATTGTTTGCTGCAGGATAAATTAACTAGGTAGCATATGCTCCATGTTTTTGTCAAAATGTATGATTTTCTCTCCGTGTGAAGGCTTTACCCAACAGTTCTTTCAAGCTCCTAATCTCTTCAACCCAAAAACTGCAACAAGATGTCCGTGTTCCCGCCTCTCTGCAAACGGCTTCATTTACCCAAAAGTTGACCTTGTGCAGCCAAGAAGGAAACCCACCTCCTACACTGATACCTCTATATGGTCTACCTCTGCCTCAACAGCTCACAAAGGCACTCCTACCCATACTATTCGGCCATCAACTTCAAATCACCTGAAATCCCTCTGTTCAATCAATTTCAAAAAACCATATTCTTAATCTCTTCCCCTCTTTACCTTTTGGAGATCTCATTATACAAAATACTTCTTATTTTACAAGAAAAGGAATAGAAGAAAATCTGCCCATCTCACCTCCAACAACCTCAATTACACTACAATGGGACTAAAAGGAAGAAAAACCAATGGCATTAATATTAACAAGGGGGGCCCGCGCGGGGGAGGTTATTTCAGTGATAAAAACTAAGGTTCTGATGAATCAAGAAGAGGATACTAATGGATGTACAGGAAAAGGCATAAACATAGCAACTACTCATGGTCAAAAAGTTTTGAACAAATCCCACTGGAACCTGATTCCAATGCCCAGAAATCAAAAGAGGATAAGAAATCCAGCAAATCCCGCAAGTTCCAGCAACTCTGATCCCAAGCTTCCGAAGATCAAAACTGAAGAGGAAATCGTACAGACAAATTCTGAAGCAGCTACCTTTTTGATTCAGCCAAGCAGCAGCTCAGTGCAGGTAACTTCATTTCAAACCCAAAAATTGTACAACTATTCTATTATCAAAATTTCAGCATCATTAATGTAGTATTCCCCATTAGTAATTCTGTCAAAAATCTCTCTAAACTCAATAGTCAACATAGGCACATAAATAGCCTAAAGCACCTCAGACAGTTGCTCCCTGTTAGAAAATCAAATTTTCGCTTTAGATATCAGGAGTTTCTTAGTAGTAAACTCCTCCATTACCACAGTCATCCCAAGAATAAAGTTAAACATTACAAGTCGGAAGTTATCAAAACAAAAACCTTGGGTCCCTCTCGGATCTCCACTAGAAGCAACAGCTTCAATTCTGAAGCTCTGAGACATCTCAAGAAACATCTGCTCCTCATCCGGAATCCCGCCCAGAAGCTCTTGGAAGAGCTGAAGCACAACTATTCCGTAGGCTTCTCCCATATATCAGCAGCGGCCCAAAACCATCAAGAGAGCACCATCAAATATCATAAGAAAAGTTTTAACATCCAAAAATTCAGAGCCCAAACCAACAATGACGTTTATAAGAGCCCAGTTCTTATGCCCCCCACAAAAAAGCTGAACTTCATCACCTGGGCCCTGTTCAAGGAAACCAAGCACAGCCCATTAACCCCAACCGAGCCTCAAAACCAACCCATTATAACTTGGACCTACTCCCAAATTCCAAGTTCACCTTACTATCTTGTTACGGCCTTTGGACTACCCCATAGGCAGCGGTACCTAGAGTGGTATAGTTTTTGGACCTTTTTAAGGCAATCGAAATTTTTTCCCAAAAAAGTGCATGTGCATGATTGCATTCATCTCTATTTTAGTGTAATTAAACAAAATCTTTGCATCAAAATTAGAATTCATAGTAACTACAATGGGCCAATAAATAGTTTGGCAGTTAAAATTTCCCATCAGAAAAATCAAATAAAGAATGATATTCATAAGTACGACCTTCAGAGTCTAGTTAGTCAAAGGACAACCAAAAATCTAAAAATAGGCAACTCTCTCTCTCCTAAAAATACCCAAAAGAAAATTCTCTCTTGGAACTGTCAAGGTCTAGGAGGAATCAAAACAAAACAACACCTAAAAAACACCATCAGGCAAGTTAACCCGGATATCATCTTTTTATCCGAGACTAAAACTAATGAGGAGAAAATTCTAAACCATCTAAGACCCTTTAGTTATCCTAATTTGTGGGCTCAGTCCTCTCGGGGTCTCGCTGGCGGTCTAGCCCCTATGTGGAAAGATAACCTCGAGGTCACGATAACTTATAATATCAGAAATTTGGTAAACCTTAAAATAAAAACTTGTCCCAATGAAGAAGATACCTACATAACCTGTCTGTATGGAGAAATCAATTATAGTGCTAAAAAAACTCAGTGGGAACATATCCTGGAAATGAGCAGAGACATTGAGTATCCCTGGATCATCCTGGGAGATCTCAACATAACTCTTTTTTCGGAAGATGCTAGCAATCGAGCAGAAGAATCGGATTATCCCTATGACCCCATCCCAGCCATCATCCAAGCTGCTGGGCTCATTGAATTAAAACATACTGGCCCAAACTTTACCTGGTCTAACAAAAGAGAGAAAGAGAACCTGATTATCAAAAGATTAGATAGAGGTCTTGTTAACCAGGAATGGGAATCCCAGTTCCCTACTTCCATCATTCAAAGTCTGCCTTGTATAGGATCAGACCATAATCCTATAGTGTTAGATACCGAGGTAACCCAAAAGAAATTAAAATCTTGTTATAAATTCTATGAGTGCTGGCAAAAAGATGATTCGTGTAAGGCCAAAATAGCTGAGAGCTGGCATTCGAATGCCCAAGGCTCAGATCCATATATCTTTATCCAAAAGCTAAAAAATACTAAATTTGCCCTCCAGAAATGGAAAAAATCCTCTTTCGGCACAATAGAAGAAAAAATTGAAAACATAGGGAAAAATCTCTTACCTTTAAGGGACAACACTAGAAATTGTGACAGAGAAACTCAAAAAACTCTGGAAAAAGAGCTTGAATACTGGAATGACATCCAGGAAAGCTTTTGGATCCAAAAATCGAGAGAATACTTCATTAAAGATGCTGACAGAAACACCAAGCTGTTTCATGCAATAAAAAATCATAGGAAAAAGACAAACAATATTGTGAGTCTAAAGAATAAGAATAATCAGTGGATCAAAAAAAGGGAAGATCTCAAACTGCTTCTAACCTCTCATTTTGAAGAAATCAGCTCCACTAGCCAGAACATAATAGATCCAAATATTTGCACCTTTTCAAACCAATCATCACCCATCAGGAAAATGCTAGCCTCATAGAGGTGCCTACCTCTGATGAAATCAAAAGTGTGGTTAATAGCATGAAACCCTGGAAAGCCCCAGGTCCGGATGGCTTTCAAGCGGGTTTCTATCAGCACAACTGAGAAATTGTAGGTGAGGATGTTATTAAAGCTATCAAAGCCTTTTTCAAATCTGGATTCATCCTAAAAGAGTTCAATAACACCTATATCTCCTTTATCCCCAAGACCAAAATTCCCCAAACACCAGCTGATTTCAGGCCCATCAGTCTTTGTAATACTATTTATAAACTCATCTCAAAGATTCTAGCTAACAGACTAAAACATATCCTTAACAGAATCATATCTCCGGCCCAATCGGCCTTTATCCCTACCAGAAATATCCATGAAAATGTGATCATCGCCCAAGAAGTGGTGGAGGCAATGAAAAGAAAAAAGGAACCTCTGGTAGACTGGACATGAGCAAAGCTTTTGATAAGATAGAATGGTCTTCCATCTTAGCTGTTATGCGTAAAATGGGTTTTTCCGAAATTTGGTGTGGCCTCATAAATCAATGCATATCTACGTCCACCTACTCCATTATTCTTAATGGTGTGCCTTGCAAATTTTTCAAGCCTTCCAGAGGTATAAGACAAGGGGACCCCCTTTCCCCATATCTTTTCATAATATGCATGAAGGCCTTATCCAAAATGATTGAAAGCGCCAATGACATGTGCTTCCTGAGTGGAACGAAAATCTCAATATCGGGGCCCCCGGTCTCTCATCTCGCGGATGATTGCCTCATCTTTATCGAGGCAAATCAGGCAGAAGTAAAAACTCTCATTTCCATTTTAGAGGAATTTTGCCAAACTAGTGGCCAGTGCATCAATTTCAACAAATCGGGAATTTTTTGTAGTAAGAATATTGAAGAGGGCTTTCAGGAAGCGATAGGGGTCTGGCTGGATATGCCCAGAATGACGGAAGAGGAGAAATATCTAGGTTTCCTCCTCTTCCGCAAAAGAGCTAGAACCTTAACCTTTGAATCTATTCTCAAGAGCATGGAAAATAGACTCCAAGGTTGGCAATCCAAAATGATTTCCCAAGCTGGAAGAACTACTATGATTCAATCGGTCATAAATACTCTTCCCAATTACCAAATGGGTTGCCTCGATATGCCAAAAAAATCTATAAACTCCATGGACAAAATCCAAAGGAATTTCTGGAATACTGGGAAAAATAACATTAGGGGCCACTCTATGGAAGCCTGGGAATCCCTTTGTCAACCAAAGAGTATATGAGGCCTAGGATTCAAGAATCTGACATGGTTTAACGAAGCAATGCTTACTAAACTAGCCTGGAGACTTATTTAAAATGAAACCGATCTCTGGGCTAGGGTCTTGAAAGCCCGGTATTTTCCAAATTCCAGTCCCCTGATAGTCCAAAAAGACTCTAGGGATTCCTGGATATGGAGAGGCATCCTAAAAGGCATAAATAACATCCGGGATCACCATCTATGGTCCATTAGCGATGGTACCCAAGTCAGGATATGGGATTACAATTGGCTCCAAAGTATGAAATCAGACGACGTAACTGAGAGCCAAAGAAACTCGGGGTTTACTTGGATTAGTGAGATCAATGATCAAACAACCCATTCCTGGAATTTACCTATCATTAGGAACCTCTTCTCCAGAATCCAATTTGATGAAATTTCGACCATCCCTATCCTCCCGGGAGGAAAGGATGAAATGGGCTGGAATCTCACCATCAATGGGTCTTTCTCTGTCGCTTCAACCTACAAAAATTTAGTTCAAAAAAATATGTCATCCACAAGATCCAGTATGGTGGAATCTGGAATTTGGAAAAATATATGGCTAATCAAAACCCCTTACAGAATAAATCTCCTCATCTGGAAATTGGTTAAGCAAACCTTGAAAGTCAGAAGTAAAATTTTCAAACACAAAGATGTTTCGGAACAACTGTGCCCTATATGTAATAAGCATGTAGAAACTAGTACCCATCTCTTTATGCATTGTGATTTAGCTAAGAAAATATGGCAGACCCTCTGGCCCAACCTGTACACCAACATGCTGTCTTATAATTGCGTTGTAGAATGGATAAAATCCTGGCATAAGCATAACATCATGATTTCATTCAAAAATAAAGTTTCGATTGCCTATATAACCCATATCCTTTGGAGAATCTGGAAACACAGGTGTGACATTATTTTTGAAAAGGTAAAACCCAATCCCAGTACTGTCCTGCACATCATAGCCAAAACTGCTGTCTCTCCCCACACCCAACCCACCATTATCAACAACATGTCTTCCAATAATCAAAGCAATCGTCCCATCACCAATTACAATCAATCCCAAAGCACCCACAGACACCTCTCGTCAGGTAATGCACTCGCCAAGTCCCCTTAGCCCACCATCACAACCCAGTCGATCCTGGTATCCATGAACCAATAGCAGCAGATACCGAAACAATTAGGGAGCCTAACCAATTTTGGAAGCCAGTTTCCCATTCTCCAACCCAACCAAGTGGATCAATTCATACCAGCACCAACACCTATCAGGTCCCAGCTATAACCATAACCGATCCATCCTTTCAAATCCAGGCGAAACATAGCAGTACAATATGAAGGCCATTACTTCTGAACAGGGATTTGTGTCAAATTGGGTCTCTACAAATACTGACTATGTTATTATAAATTTCGATGTTCCTTTTCTATATCTGACTATGCAGCAGGATATGGAGCAATAGCCCGTACCCCAAAGGGCACTTTCATAGCAGGTTTCTCAGGTGTGGCTAGGGTAGGGTCTAGTCATCAGGCAGAAGCTAAGGCAATGAGAGAAACCTTCATTTGGGCTACAGAGCAAGGATGGAGCCACATTTTGTTTCGGGGAGATGCAAAGATGCTCATCGACGACGTCAATGACATCACGACTTCGAGTCCTTGGTCCTGTCATGCTTTAGTAGTAGACTTTAAAAGACTACTAAAGTCAATTCGGTTTTGTAATCTTTCCTTTATTGGAAGAGAGGAAAACAAGATAGCAAACTCTATCGCTAATTATGCTCGTTTAAATGGGGTGGGAAAGAAATGGAGCGATCCTTCTCCTTTCCTTACCCAATTAAATGTAGACCTCTGTAGCCCTCTTTTCAAATAATGAATTTTCGTTTTTAGTAAAAAAAAAAAAATACAAATGGTAGTGTTAATGATGGTTAGAGTTGTGGTTTTGTAAGATGGTTTTGAAAGGTATTTAACAGCTATAAAAATCATAAGCAGTCACTAGATGTCCATCAACAGTTAAAAAAAATATATGGGAACAAAATAATGTATTAAAAATGTTGTAAACTGGTTTCAGAAGGTTGTAATAGAAGTGGTGGTTCTGATAATGGGTTTTTGAAGGATTTTAGACTGATTTTGAAGAAGATTGCTAATTGGTTTTGTTGATGTTGGAGAAGGTATTTAACAGTGGTTACTGGTTATCAAATAGGCGTTGACTGGTTTCCAAAAGTGTTAACAGCCACATAAAAAACTTAAAGCGATCAAGAGATTTCCATTAACTAACAAAATATTGGGTGTTAACAGACCTTTCAAACAGTACTTTTATTCTGGCAAAAAATTTCAAAAAGATCAAGTCCACACGGCACTCAGCACAAACTAGTCATGGTTTAAGCAGAGACTGATGACAGCACACAAGTAAGAGTAGTGTTGTCCTGTAAAATCATACCATTTGCTGCAGTCACATTTCTAATGTAACAACCATTCTGATCTTGGTAACTCAATACCTGAGCAGTACTTCCTGTACCTGACAAAACAGCATGATCCTTGATAAGCATCCATCCACCTGAATCTTGGCTGTTGTCGACAGAGATTTCAACTTCCTCATTTGATGATAAAGAACGAGTATACGTCTCTTCCGACGAATGAGTAACATTAGTAATAGATAAAAATGTATCAATTTCAGCTCCGGGCAAAGTTGAGATCTTGATCTCAAGTGGGTAATTCCTACTAATACTCGATTTACTAATCTCCTGGCCAATGTCATTCTCAATTGTAATCTTTGTTTTCACCTTAATCTTCTGTTCAACCTCTTTGTCTTGTCCATAGTTATCGAACTTGATTTTATTCTTGAATTTGAATTTTTCCGAGATTCGAGTTGTAAAGTTTCCAGCCGATGAATTAACCCATCCAGAGTACTCGAATTCTCTTTCTCCTTTAATGCTGAACTTCCCGTCGAGACCTTTAGATTTAGATTTTATCTTGAACTGAATTGGAGGAGTTAGAAACGAAACCGACTTCGCCGTGACAATGTCTGACCCATGATCTAACCAAAGATGTAGATTTGCATCAACAAGCCAAAATGAAATACTGTCAGTAACACCAAGACCAAAAGAATGATTCTTTCCGTCTAACAAAAACCCGAGAAATGGAGTCAAATCAACATCATAAGTAGGCAGATTAAATGCTCCAATTGCAACAACAGGATCCCAAAACAATGGATTAATCCCACCAGTAAAAATAACAGGAAATGGAGTCACAGAACCAACCGCAACCCCATCGACCGTCGCAAACACTTGCCGGAAAGCTCCATTTCCTCTTTGAGTAGTCAAATTATTCGACAAAATATAAGAATTTGGTGGATTAGAAAACCAAAATTCATCATTCCCATGAGCTGAAACATAAATTTCCAAAACAGCCTTTTTAGTATTCTGTGGAATGTGAATCGTTTTGGAATGAATATCTGATTCATTCCGAATCCTAAACCAGAAACCTTCACCCCCATTATCAGAAACAGGAATTATCAAATCCGCTGATGTCTCATTAGCAAATGAGCCTCCTTTGTATGTGCCCTTTACACTAGTCTCAGATAAAGCCCCTAGTTTTCTATTCAATTTGAGTGGTTCTATAACCGGATCAAGATCTTGATCTTGATAATACAATAATGAAACATTAACATGATAAATACCAGTAAATTCATCATTAACAAGATTTTCAAGCATCACAGATAATGTTAAATTGGATTGATTAAACAACGATGAATACCTAGTAACATCTTTCCGAACCTTCCAATAGATTCCAGAAGGATTAGGTTCAGCTGTACTTGTTCTCAGAATCTCAACTCCATCAAGCCAAACACCTGAGATTCTATCATACTGTTCTCCCTCACAACTGACACTGTACTCGAGGAAAATCTGATTCCATGGACCGGTACAATTCGTGGGTGGAGAATAGAGTGTTGAAACCGGTGGTGATCCATATGTGTATCCGAAATCATTTTGGAGAACTAATATTGAACAATTTGGATTGATTGGATTTGGTGGTGGTGGTTTTGTTATCTCAATGTATTCTGTTGTGTTTGTTGTGTTGGATGATTGAAGATTTGTTAATGATTTCAAGTAATGGTCAGGATGATTAGCTGATGATGATGATGAGAAGTTTATGAAAGAACAGAAGATGAAAAGGAGAAAGATTGGAGTTGATGATGAAGACATCATTTTTGTTTTGGGATGAACTGAATTTGAAGTTTTTAATGGTGAATATAAGTAGAAGAAGGAAGGAACTGATGAAGTTGACTAAATTTAGTAATAATACTATTTATTTAACTGAATAAGTTTCTTTCATCTCTAGTATTGTGGAGGTGGTTTCAGAAAGAACAGAATTTTAACCTTTCCAAACCCAAAAGATCAGTAGGAATTGTAGCCGGTATTAAAAGGGATAGAATTCTCGACCTTGTGGAGGAGGAACAAAAGAATTCATAGTGCTGATTGCTGAAGGAAGGTTCCTATTTGGTATAGAGTTGGTAATCTCTTGTGACTTTCCTAAGATCATTAATCTGTTTGGAGCTATGTTTAAAATATCTATATATGCTGACAAAATGGGAGGAGATGAAACTAATATCCGATTTAGAAAAGGAGAAAGACAAAGAAAGGATTAAAGAATGGTAAGACGTGCACAAGGCTTGAAAATGGAATATGTAAATGTTGATGAAATCAAAACAGGAAAGTGAAATTAGGACCGACCACAAGAACTGGTAAACATGATGGAGGAATCAAATATTTACAATTCCTTATCAAGAGTGACAACAAGATTTCTAAATTTTGATAAGTCTATGACACGATTCTTTGGAGTTTAAATTTAATACTAATATAGAAGACTATATATATATATATGATTTGATTACTGACATGTTGTTGGTTTTATCTGTAATGCGACACCAATGGTGATTTGATTTACATCGCACTACTGCATAATATATATATCATTTGCCTGTTTCCTAGGATTTTAATATAAGTATTACCAATGGGATCACTAACATCACAAAGATATTAGCTGTAAATCCGAGAGTTATACACAAAAAGTCAGGTTGGCCGAGTGGTCTAAGGCGCCAGACTCAAGTTCTGGTCTTCGAGAGAGGGCGTGGGTTCAAATCCCACATCTGACAAAAAAGAAATTCTTTTGGATGTTTTTTTGTTGTTGGAGGTTGTTAGGCCAGATTCTATACACCCTTTTAAGTGGACATAATTTTATCTCTAATATTAGGATTATTGAGCTAAAAATTAATTTTAAAATATTGATTGTAGGAATTACGCCGTTAGATATTTATATGTTGGTGGGAATATTATACGAGGGAAATATTATTCCATATGACCAAGGGAAGTGGGAAAGACAAGATAGATGGAAACAACGTCTTGTATTGTTTTCTTCTGATGAGTCAGGAAATAATATGCACAGAAGTATCCACGTTGGTGGAATCAGAGTCTCTGGGTTGAAAACTTTTTTAAAACGCTATGCAGAAATTGTGGTCGAGTATCCTGAAGAAGAGAATGTTGAGCACTATGTTGAACTCAAAAGAGTGTTTGTGTTATACGTGATATGACAATGTCCTTTTCCAAATTTTAGCTCAATGACATCTATTGGTTTTCTCTAAGTGCTTGGGGACTTAGAGTTAGCTCCAGGGTATGACTGGGTTCTGCAATGTTATCTTCAATCAACATCGGCCTCAGAAATTTCGCGGACGCCTCCCCAAGTTTGAATTGTTTTTGGGGAATCTTGAAGGTAAATAGCTTATATTAGTTTATAATTTTCCAGTGTTTTCACAAGATTGGTGGTATACTTACTTCCGTGTTGGTGAACCTTTTCTTATTCAACAAGTCGTTATTTTTCTAATTATAGAGAAATACGGTCTGACAACTGGTACCCATTTCATCCAGATGACGTTCAACGAAGTGAGATGGTTAACAGGATTCAACAAACAATCAGAACAAGGAATTTTTTTTCCTATGCCGTATGCGGACCATCCATAGTACCACACTGCAGTAGCTCAAAGGATGCTAGAGTAGAGTTTATATCGATCAGTGTTTTATACTGAATTCAGTAAAAGTGTTTGGTACTTTGGGGAAAGACTCCTTCTACAACTTCAACGGAGAACAATAAAAGAATTCCACCCACTTCAATGCGGGGAGACTTCTTTAGCAGATTACCATTTGTTGATGCGATATGGTCAAGAATGACCTCATGTTGATGACTTGGTCGAGGAGGCTGTTGACGATCCTGATTATTTGAGTTGGTTCAACAAGATTAACAAGCCTAACATTACCATGTAGCCGCAACATGTGGGAGTTATGGATGTGCCAGCTCTAGGTAGATTGCCACTTGATTCAGCGTTTCTTCCCTCCCAACCTCCACCAGCTTCTTCGTCAGCTACCTATGTTTATCCCAGTGGTCAGGGATGTTCATCTTCTTCGTCAGTTATGCCACCGTTTGACTGGGAGGTGCCGAGTATCAATCTACAAGGGGAGCGCATAAGTGTTTCAGTGATTTCTCAAGATATGAATCGGACGTATCCGTATTGAGGGGAACAAATGACAAAACAACAGATGCAGGAAAGGTTGAACAATTATGATTGGCGATCATAGCAAATGGAGAGACATTACACGGGGCTCCTGGAATAAATGACGAACACATTGAGTTTTGAAATTCCAGATGGATCCAGTCCAGGTCAAGCAAGTCATCAGAGTCAACGAAGTCAACCAAGTCGAGCAAGTCATAGAAGCAGTGGCAGTCGTAGAAGCAGTCAAACAAGTGCTGCCACACCAGAAGAGAACGTGCAAGAAACTTATAAGGCACCTGATTCCGGAGGAATGTATTTGACGACTCCAGAGGGTAATCAATTATTTGTGAATCTTTATCCCATGATTGCAAGAGTAGGAGGCTTCACAGGGTATACCCCGGTTCGAGACGTTGGGGCATCCACTTCTCAGCTTTCTTCAGTTCCTTACTCTGGTTATGATGAAACTCAACCTCCTGACGCTAATCAAGCTTCTATAGAAGCCATGTTAGCACAAGGAAACTGCCCCGGAGATGAAAGTTGGGTCTTTGGTCAACAAGGACATCAACCAAAAAATAATATGTAATTTTAATTTTATGTTTTAATTGAATCAAAAATATGTAATTTTGATTTTATATATTGAATAAAAAAACTAGTTTGTTTTAATATAATTATTAATGAATTGAGTTAATTTGATTGCAAGTTTAATTAATAATTTGATTCAATTAACTTAAATACTAATCTCAATTACACAAATCTCCATTACATTAATTTACTACTATACTACGCTCTTTTACAAGATATAAACTAGTGTAGTAAAAACTTAAACACTTCAGTAAAAATATCTGACAATCTTGGGCCTCCTGTTTAGCTTCATTTGATGTATCTTTCATTCAATACGCTCCTGGGAAGATTTCCCCTTATTTTTATGAGAAATACTACTAACTTTCAAATTTTCTTTATCCTCATTTTTCTTGCCTTGAATTTTTCTTTTTATTTTCGGTGCGACTTGGTTAATATCTAAAACCAGAAGACCTCTTTTTTCATTCTCTATTTTCTTATAACCTTGACATATCTTACTAACTGCGACTTCAAGAATGACTCCATAAAAATCTAGTTGTGTTGCCAAATCAGGATTTGCAATTTGGACCATTTTGAAAGAAAAAAAAGAGTCGAATATATCTAGAGTAGAAAGTATGATTTTTTTGGATAAAAATTTTGGTGTAAAAACTTGATTTGAAATTGGTAAATTTATAGGCGAGAGAGAGTAAGGTCTAAGTCGCTCGACTAAGACTTTGACGTGCTGTGTATCTTCTCAAAGAAGAGCGTTTGAGAGGTCAATTTGATGGTTTGCTAGGTGCATAGTGAGTTTTTTCTCTTAAATTTGGTGTTTTGAGAGGTGTATATGAACTGGCCTTATGCCCCAGCTCCTTTAATTTCAGACTTTTTCGCCCTTTGATTAATAGATCGGTTTGTTTGTAGTTGATCTCACATTCTACCCGTTGACATGATTTCTAATATTCATTTGCAACATACTCAGTTTGATACTACGGTGTTACCATTGGGTAGATTTGGATTTTAAATAGAACCTATTATTGAGGCTGCAC
Organism: Papaver californicum; assembly: GCA_023531435.1. Taxonomy (NCBI): domain Eukaryota; kingdom Viridiplantae; phylum Streptophyta; class Magnoliopsida; order Ranunculales; family Papaveraceae; genus Papaver; species Papaver californicum. The sequence continues at coordinate 725,912 of JAJJMC010033089.1, read as the reverse complement.
ATTTTCCTCGTAGGGGCTTATAAGATGACAAAACAGGGTCATTTTATAACCAACCTCAATGCTTCTTATCCTAGTATTTTCAATAATACCTAGACTACCCTAGATTAATTAGTGTTAATACTAAGCTAATTAATAGTTAATCAGTTGACTATCTTAACAAATTAGTTTAAAATTAATGAAAAACTAAAATCAAAACATTATCATTATCTTTTAGAGGGAGAAGAAGAAGAAGAAGTGGAAAAAAAGATTATTATTTTTTTGAAAACCTAGAAGTTTTGATTTCGACACCCAAATGAGTGATCTAACAAGAGTTATAAGGTAGGTGAATCCACTTCTACTAAATCAAAGAAGATATCCATACAACAAAACAATGATCCAGAGATGGCTGATTTTTTAGATAATCAAGAGTTTTTAACCCAAACTCAAGAATATGAACCTTACTATGATTTTGAAGATCCAAGCCAAGAATATGAAGAAAATGAAGCTCAAACTAGTCATGTATACATCTAACTTAACTCCAATACAGTTTTTGTTGCATGTAATTGCTTAAAGTACGTAGAAAGTTTGATTTTTTCGCTGTCAGAAAACCCCCAAATCCCAGATGCAGGCTAATTATGGATGGAAATCATGGTTTCCTAGCCGTATAAATGATATACGGTTGTAAAAAGATGAACTCCCAACCGTAAATTATGATCTACGACTGGATAAATAAGAACTCCTAGCCGTAGAACATATATACGGCTAGGTCATGCCCACGAGAGAACCCAGCCGTAGGTGCATGGGCATATTAAATGTTATCCACTTACGGATGTAAAAGCTGGCCGTAAACCAAAAATACATCATAACATTACACTTAAAGAATTAATTTATGTTGAAATACTCAATATCTTTTTTGAAGACTTCATAGCATTCACGAGGGTTGAAATTCTCCCCACTGACATCCTTATATCTTCTAAGAGCCAATCTACTCTGAAAAAATAAAATCAGTAATAAGTTAATATTATTGTAATCGGATTTGATAAATAATTTATTGAGATATACTTACTCGTCTCCCACTATCGATGTGAGGATAACTTTCCTTCGTGTCATATAATGTCCTTCTAAAAATATCACATTTATCATAGATCATTTTGAATCTGGCCTTGGTTCCATTTATTGTTCTTGATCTTCTATACCCGTCTAATGCCACAAAAATATGAAATACACGGTTCCAAAAACAATCTTTGGTTTGAGAAACGTTTATGTTTCGACCTGAGTCATAGTTTGTGACCGTCACCCATGCCCGGACTATAACAACATCTTCTCCAGTGCTGAATGCAGAAGCCATATGAATGAATGAGAAACAAAACTGAGAAGAAGTGTGAGGATAATTTTTAAGCAAGAGAATACTTCCTCTCTATATAGATAAAAGACTCAACAGTTAGATTATTTTTTTTAAATCAGGCCGTTGGGCAAAGTGTGCTAGTCAAAAAAAGCAATACTTACTTTTGTTGAATTTTTCTTTAACTTACGGCTAGGAAATAGGTGTATCGACCTATCCGTAGATAAACAAATGGATTTGTTACGGCTAGTTTGTTCACATTTCTAGCCGTAAATTAAAGTCAGGGTCACATTCGGTTGGCTATTGTTCTGGAGCTAGCCGTAAGTGACCCTGGATATACAAGTGTGTCTTTTACGGCTAGTAGGTCTGAATGATGTCCTAGCCGTAAATGACCATGTGTTTTGTTTTTTTCAACTATTTATACCATGAATCACTTAAGAATAAAAACGAAGAAACTACAAGCCATTCGTTCAAGCTAAATTAAAAGAAATTTCATATTCATAATAAAAGAACTAATATCCGTTCAAATCCATAACCAACCACACTACAAAGTTTTAGATAGCAAAATATAAAAACACTATGGTTCAACAAGTTCATAACTCATTCATCCACTACGACAACATTCTCTTGGACATCCTCCTCAGGTTTAACAATCTCTTTAGTTATCTCTTTAATCCCTTGTAGAGCTGTTTTTTGTTTTTCAACACTGAATGACTCCCCAACTTCAATGAAACAGGTCAAGTACTTGACGAACCATTTTTTTTGATTCCTAAAAATGTTACAAACAAGCAAAAGTTGAGACAAAAAATTAGTTTTACATTTTTATCTACGGCTAGGTCAAGCCACACGATCCAACCGTAAAAGGTCTTATGGTTGGGAATGTTACGATTTTCCAACCGTAAGAATGACATAAATACTAAGGTTCACTAGTTGAATCTTGATCAACATACGGCTAGGAAAAACAAGGTGTAGGGTACCATCTACGGTTGAGTCTTCATCTTTTCTCAGCCATGAAATAAGTCTACGGCTGGGAGTTCATATTTTTTTAGCCGCAATGAATAATTTACGGTTGGAAAACATGGTCGACCTAGCTGTATACAGTTCAGAAAATAAATTAAAAAACCCTAACTTCATCAATCAAGCCAATTTATTCAATAAAAACCTAATATAAACAATGTGTTTTTGATTCTTACCTAGTAGCAGACATTTCAATAGGATTCATTGGTGATTGAGCTTCTTCATTCACCAAATCTTCAATATATGGATCAACAACAGAGGAGGTCGTAGATTCAGTTGATGGTGGATTCAAATCAATTCTTCCCGATCTTGTAACTCTAGACCTGTTCATCTTCAAAATCAGCGTGAAGTTTTCTGATAGATTCAGTGATAATCGTTTAAGATTTTGGATGAGTTTTGCTTTCGGTTTTGGAAGAAGAAGAGAGAAAGAGAAGAGTTTGATTTAGGTTTTTATTTTGTTTCTTAGATTTATGTTGGATTTAGATTATTATGGAAGGGTAGTAAGGTAATAATACTAATCATAATACTAACCAAAGGGTAAATAGGACTTACTAACCCGATTGGGTCACCCCATATCCCTATTTTGGACACAATAATCCACTGCAGGACTCATAAAGAAAAGTGTGCATCCCCAATGATAAGTTTCTTTAAATGTGTCTCGGCAATTAGAATATGTGACATTACCCAAAATTTACAAAACATTGATTTTCTTACCAAAAATCAGATTTGTGGAAAAAGATCTTTCTCATGCCTTTTCCAAATCTTGCAATGCCTCTAGCCATCCTACTAACACACAAATATTTGTGTTGGGGAAAAAACAATCATCAATTACCTATAAAATAAAAACCTTGACAATTTCTGTACCGTGCTCAGGGTCTGGAGCTTCTCCTACAATATCACCATATAATCTTTTGGTTATAAATGCCTTTAAACCGGCATTAGGAATTCCTAATTCTTAGATCGGTATGCTTGTGTGCCGCTATGTAAAAATACAACGAAAGTTCATCTTTATATCGTTCATTTGCCAACCAAGCTTGTTGGTCAAATGGAACATTATCTCCCTAACCGAAAGGTATCCCAAGTAGGAAATACAAATCTAGCATTCCTATAAAAATATTAAAATTGTTAATTTCATATATGAATTGTATTGATTGCATAAAAATCATAAATCAAAATATATGACATACCCATTTCGAAGTCCGCAAAATGAAACGTGTGTGTAGTATACCACCAACGTTCCAGAATCATATGTATGAATTTGGTCGAATATTTCTTCGCCTATATATGGTACAAAGTCCTCCAAGGAAATCTATTCACAATAATTTTAGCGCTTTTAGGAAGAAAATCATAAACTGGTTTAATTTCATAATAACCACATCTTGGTTTTTGATTCTTGTCATCTCGCTCTGTTCTTGAAGATACATGACCTTGACTCGTGGCTAATTCTCTACTGGAAAGTATACTAGGATTTTTCTCTTCATCCGAAACTTCTTGTTGAGTCGGTAGAGGTTGAGTATACCTATCCCTTGGTGGTTTTCTATTGTTTTTTCGACTAATATTTTAAGATTTAGACATGATACTTTTTTGTGGTAATTTTTTTTAGAGAAGTAGAATATGAATAGTTTTTTGTGGTGAATTTTTTTTAGAGAAGATTGGATTTGGGTTGTATTTATAGAGGTGGAATTATAGCCGTTGGGTTCAACCATTGATATTCGACTGTTGTCGAGACAAGCTAAGCCTCTCGGTGGAATCCTAGCTTTTAGTTCCTAGCTTGGTGTTTACAAAGTTATAGTAGAGAGAAAACTTAAGAATAAAAATATATAAAGAGTATATTTGAAGAATGATGTTTAAAAAGTTGAACCTACACACTTCTTTAAGTTATGGACTATTGATAGATAAGGAAACAGATAAGGAAAAAAATAGAAAAAAATAAAACTTTAATATAGCAATTAAATTAGGATGGAGGAAGTAACATGGATGATGATGAAATGTCACCTGGGTTACCATGTACATTCCCGACCCGATATCACCTTTATCCAGAGTACAAACCCTAGTGACTACTATAAAAAGAACCATGCATATATACAATTCTTCTATGATTAAGAGGAGGAAAAGAAGCAGCGGCAGAGCAGAAGAAAGAGATGTTGCTGTCAAGCCTTCCGGATGATATTCAGGTAGATATCTTTCTCAAGTTACCAGTTAATTCTATCGTACGTTGTAGGTTTGTATGTAAGTCATGGTGTTCACTGCTTCGTAGCCGTAACTTTATCAAGACTCACCTTGATCATGGTATCCGTAAACCTAAACTCATGCTTAGATCTTTCTACTACGACAACTACAAGTGTCTGTTACGCTCAATAGATTATGAGTCGATATCATCAGCTTCGTCAACATCATCATTTAAAACATGTATGTGTAACGGGGATGTTCGAATGGATTACCATTTTCGAAATATGGCGCAAAGCGCTATTAAGGTGTTGGGTTCTTATAATGGCTTGATTTGTATGGCTATAAATTGGTTGCAGGATATTTGTATTTGGAACCCATGAACCGGTGAATATAAAAAGATAATGCCAATACCTTTTCTCAATCTACACACGAGATCGCTCCGTGACTATAATCTTAGATATGGGTTTTATTACGATTGCACTGTCGATGATTACAAGTTGGTCAGAATAGCTCATAATGAAAGTCCTGGTTATTATCAAGCTGCGGTCTATACACTAGGTTCCAGGTCATGGAAAAGAATCAAAAGCATAAACCATTATATGTTTCCTGTTAAAAGACCTATGTCTGCTTTTCTCTTGAATGGGGCACTTCATTGGATAGGCATTAACAACATCAAAGGATTTAGTTCTAGGGTTATAGTCTCTTTCGATATCAGAAGCGAGAGATTTGTGGATTTCTTACTCCCAGAAGAAGTACATATAACTGACATACATAGTGTACGTGACTGTGTTGGAGAATTGGAAGGCTGCCTTTCTTTAGGTGTTTATCATGAGAATATTCATCACATTGATATATGGTTGATGCAAGATTATGGAGTGAGAGAATCTTGGACTAAACGATTCAGTTTTAGTACCATAAACGACATACTTGACGTCGTCCATAGTGACTGGAAACTGCTTTGGTACTTTACAAATGGTGACCTGATAATCGATACTGGACGCGGTCATGCCAAAGTGTTACGTGACCCCAAGAATAGTAGGTCTAGAGTCTTACGAATCCACGGTATCATGGACATTGAAATGGGATGGAGCGTACCGCCGAATTTTGTAGAGACCTTAGTTTCACCTAACTCGATCAAGTGTTGATAATACGGAATGGAGCTTAGTTTTACCAACATAATTCATGTTGATGATGCAGAATGAAGTTTTCAAATGTTTATCTTATTAGATTTTTTTTCTTCTTTCTTTTATGGGTTTTATCGCATGAGGTTGTAGTGCTTCTTGGATTATATATAGCATTAGGTCATGAAATTTTCTTCTAGTGTTTTATCATTTTTTGATCGGTCAATAGGAAAAATTCATTGAAAAAGAGGTACGTAATATATTTTCAGTAATTAATGGTGTGTCTGGATGCGGGATTTCAAATGTGACATCACATAAATATCTTAGCATAATCATAATTTAACCTTTCGTATGCATCCCTCTCTGCAACTAACATTTTGATTATGGTGTTGAGTTAGAATGTTTGTTATGATAATCTCTTGGTATTTTTTTTTATTGATAAATTTGATATTGATGAGTTTTAAATTCAGATCACTGGTATTATCATCTAATAACTTTATCATTATACTACAGTAATATCTGCATGATAATTTTTTGGGATTTTCCTAGGATCATTATATATCTCCGGCTAGAATGGGAAGGGAGCGAAAAGAAAAAAGTAGTATAGTCTGATTTTTTATGTTCAAAGGTGATAACAAGATGCACATAAGAAAGACTATATATGACACGATTCTTTAGTTTACCTGTTGATATGCCTTGAATCATTTGTTTGCCGGAATACTACGGGGAGGTAGCTAGAGAAAGTATCTTTGCCCTATATATAGGCATACGTTGTACCTAGAGAAAGTATCTTTGGTATTCTGCTCAGCAATAAAACTCTGGTTTTTCTGCCGTGGAGGTAGCTAACATAACAGTTAGTGAACCACGTTAAATCCCTGTGTTCTTTATTTGTTTATCGTTCTCGTTTGATCTCTCGTTATAACATTACCAAATGATGATCAAATAACAACATGGTACTGTGAGATCTTGATTCCTGACTGTAATGCCAGTACCTCACATTTACATCGAACTGCTGCATTATAGTATCGTTTGCTAGATAGCCTGCCTAGTATTATGGGATGACTAACATTGAAATGTAATAGTCTAGAATTTTAGTTAAAAGACCTTTTTGGCTTTCTAACCTTGACGACCACTCTTGTTTTTGCCTTCTTTCTCCGTTCTCTTCTCTTTTCATTTTAAGCCACAGAAAAGAAAACGAGAATCAGAATTACGCACTAATTTTACTTCAAATTGAAAGACTTCGAATCACCAAATTTCAACCCTTAGCCTTAAGCAATGAATTTCATATGTTCTAGAACTATGACATACGGAGTATGGTTTCTTTGGGACTAAAAAAAAGTCTGGTTGTTGCTTTTTCAAACTCCACAATTTCACCAACGTGGGAACCAATATTTAATGGCCATGGACGGCTTAAGACATTCGTAGATAGATTGTTGGAGAAATATCTTTCCACAGATTGCATTGCCAAAGTATAATTGGACTAAAATATGGTTACACTATTTTATTTTTTGTAATCGATAAAGAATTTAATGTTGACGAATATCGTACTTAGATCATCACTAAACGATTTTATCATTGTACTACAATGATATCGGCACTCTTCTTCTTCTTTTTCCCAACACATTTGTTACACATGTCATTATGTCAACCTTGCTAGAAACACATTGGTTGTTCCCTTAAGACAACCAATACACTCAATTAGACGTGCAAGCATGGATCATTTTGGGAGTTACATCATCTATCTGAACTTGTCGTATACTAATTCCATCACACGATCCAGCTACCTACCATCACATCTGTCTTTCTTCGAATTAGCTATGTTCTTCTTCTTCATCTGCTGCAAGATTTTCTTGTTACTAATTTTGCTGCATCTGGTCTTGAATCCTGCAGCAGCAGTATTACAAGATGTTGATTTCATCTACAATGGGTTCAAAGATGCTAAAGATTTGGTACTTGATGGGATGGCTGATATTACACCTGGAGGTCTCTTGAGGTTGACTCAATCTAAAACCAAATATGGAGTTGGTCATGCTTTTTACTCCAATCCACTTCAATTGAAGAAATCTTCGGTTTCATCTAATTCATCGACGGCGGGGGCAGCGGCCAGAGGTAACATCAGTACTCCTCATTCGTTTTCGACTACTTTCATTTTTGCAATAGTCCCTGAGAGTCGAATTAGTGGGCAAGGGATGGCTTTTGTTATTGCACCTACAAGAGGGTTACCAGGAGGTTTGGCAAATCAATACTTAGGCATTTTTAATGATACAAACAATGGGAACCCGAAAAATCATATTATTGCGGTGGAGCTAGATACTAATAGAAATGTTGAGTATGATGCTGATAATAACCATGTTGGTATTGATATCAATGGATTAAAGTCTGTTCAGGCCAAATTTGCTAGGTATTATACAGATAGGAAGGGTGGGTATAAGAATTTGAGTCTTGCGAGTGGCGAACCTATGCAGATTTGGATAGATTATGGTGGGGTGAAAAAGAAGCAACTTAATGTGACAATAGCTCCAATTCGTGTACCTAAACCAGATGTTCCATTGTTGTCGTTGTCACAAGATCTTTCTCATATTCTTTTAGATACCATGTATGTTGGATTCTCTTCGTCTACTCAGACTGTGGAGACATTTCATTACATACATGGATGGAGTTTTAAGGTGAATGGAATAGCTCAAGAGCTTCATGTACCAAGTCTTCCTGACCATCCTAGGACTTTTAAGAAACCGGAGGCAATTGCTTTGTCGATACTTATCCCAGTCATTGCACTGGCCATAATTTCTGCTGCCATCATTATCTACGTGTGGAAGAAGAAGTACCAAGAATTGATAGAGGATTGGGAAGACAATTACGGAACGCATAGATTCGCATATAGAGATCTTTATAAGGCTACAAATGGGTTTAGGGAAAAAGAGGTTATAGGAAATGGTGCATTTGGTAAGGTCTACAGAGGTGTATTACCCTCTACTAAAAATCAAGTTGCTATCAAGAAAGTCTCTCATGATTCAACACGAGGAATGCAGCAATTTATTGCAGAGATTGTTAGTATTGGCAAGCTTCGACATCGAAATTTAGTACAACTGTATGGTTACTGCAGACGTAAAGGAGAGCTTCTGTTAGTCTATGACTACATGCCTAATGGAAGCTTAGACAATTTCATCTTCCGACGTCGCTCACAAGATGGTTCGACGACAGTGAGAACAATGCTGGATTGGAGCCGAAGGTTTCAGGTCATCAAAGGTGTAGCCTCTGGACTAGTTTATCTACATGAAGAATGGGAAAAAGTTGTGATTCATAGAGATATCAAGTCAAGTAATGTTTTATTAGACAATGAAATGAATCCAAGATTAGGTGATTTTGGTCTTGCAATGTTGTTTGATCATGGAACCTGTGATGCTCCAACTTCTAGAGTGGTCGGTACGCCAGGTTATCTTGCACCGGAGATGACTAAAAGTGGAACGGCGTCAACTAGCACCGATGTTTACGCTTTCGGGGTTTTCTTGCTTGAAGTTGCTACAGGGAAGAGACCTGTAGAGCTTAAAACAGCCTTAACAGGTGAGGGTTTGATTTATCTCGTCGACTGGGCTCTGTCAAACTGGAGGAAAGGCACAATGCTTGAGACAGCTGATCTAAATTTAGGAAGTGAATATGTAGTTGAGCAGATGGAATTGGCTTTGGGACTTGGGTTGCTTTGTACACATACTGATCCTGAGCGTAGACCAAGTATGAGACGAGTCATGCAGTACCTAAACGGCGATCTTACTCTGCTACAAACAGATATGTCGGCTCTGGAGACTAGTGATACACTGAATCAAGCATTCACACGTCGCGCAGATCAGCACCTTTGTTCTACAGAAAACACAAAGTCTGTACCGTCATCAACGCCAAATGAGTCGATACCATCGAGTTCTGTTTGAATTTAGATGTAGTCACGTTTCATTTCTGTAATCTATTTAGTGCATTGTAATACAGACTTCAAAGTTGGATGTTAAGTTAATATACAGGATTCTAAGTTTTCAATCAGATTGCAGAAATTGTTGTTTCATTTCCTTATAGTATTCTTTTTTGTTATTATTTCTGTTCTACAGAAATAGATGGCTACTTGGAAAGCGAATGCCTAGACTAATACTACTACGTACGTGTGCTGAGGTTCATGATTTATTTTTATTTTGAGGAGAAAGTTTAAATGTATAAGAAAATCAAAATACATTTTTCTGTTTACAATTACTTACGTAATTAGGTCCTAGATGGTGTTGTTCTAAACCATTTTCTGTTTAAATTGTTGCCTTAACTTCGTCTATCAGCACTGCCTCACTTCTAGGAGATTTTCTTGCCATAGTTCTTCCAAGGGCGCAGCTAGGATTCTAGTCGCAAAAAGGTTTTTCAAAATTCAAGGATAGGCAAAATTGTGCCATGGGCTGGCTCCGCCCCTGAGTTTTCTCCCCCCAACCCAAATTACACATCAAATGGCAAACAACACGAGATGCCAAATCTTTGGTCCTCTATTTCTACATCTTATGGACTCCCAAGCTTCAAGTTTAGATGCCAGACTTCTTCCTTTCACCCATCTAATATTGCAGCCATTGATAAATTAATTCCAAACTTTTTGGACATACTTGCAGTGTAGTAAGATCGACAGTTTCTTCCCTCAAGCCACAAATGAAAGAGGGCATAATTGTTGGCATAATAAATTGAGTTCTTATCCAAGCACTCTTGGGATTACTTTTATTTGTCTAAGTTCATTGTGTTGTTGTCAAAGAGTCACATAGAGATTTGTAAAGTCCATCCTATCTTTATGATTTGTCAAAATGTCTCTTTGTATTTTGTGATCTCCTATCTATAAAAGGGAGTATCATGTAGTTCATTTTCATCAAGCAAAAAAAGAAAACAAAACAAAGCAATACAGGAGAAGAGCAAAGCTCTCAAAGCTCAAGTTATCAAAATATTTTTTTCTTTCCAAATAGATCCTAGGCCTTCAAATTGGTATCAGAGCCTCGTTTAAAATGTCCAACAATCCAGTTTCTCTTATGCCTCGTTTCAATGGAGAAAAATTCGATTATTGGAGCAACTTAATGAAGCTATGTCTTGAATCTCAAGATCTTTGGAGTATCGTTCAAGATGGTGTTGAAACACCAAGAGATGAAGAAGATGATGTTGAAACACCAAGAGATGAAACTCAATTGACCGATGCACAAAAGAAGACTTTGAAAAAAGAGAGACAAAAAGATAGCAAAGCTCTCTTCCAAATCTATCAAGCAATCGAAGTTCCGATCTATGAAAGACTAACCAAGGCAAGTAGTTCGAAGGAAGCGTGGAAGATTCTTCAAACTACTTACTCCGGAAAAGATCAAGTGAAGAAGGTTCGTTTGCAATCCTTACGAGCCGAGTTCGAAAAATTGGAGATGACGGAAAGCGAGAAGATTGTCGAATATTTTACAAGAATCACTTCTCTTGTAAATCAAATGGCAATAAATGGCGAAATCATGGAAGCTCAAAGAGTTGTCGAGAAAATCATGCGAAGTCTACCCGAGAAGTTCGATCATGTTGTTGTGGCTATTGAAGAGTCACAAGACTACTCTTCGATGACATTGGAGAATTTACAAGGAAGATTGGAAGCACACGAAGCAAGAATACTCAAAAGGAGTCCTAAAATTTCTTCTTCCGATCAAGCATTAAAATCCTCAACTTCGGGAGGCCGTGGTCGTGGACGAGGTAGAGGTCATGGACAAACGAGAGGCAGAAAAACTTGGTCCAACAATCATGGTCAAGCCAATTCAAATGAGGAGGCGAAGGAAGAGGAGAAATCCGTCCAAAATAATTTTCAAAGAGGGCGTGGTCGAGGTCATACTACTTACAAAGGAAAAAAACCTTACATTGAGTGTCACTATTGTCACAAACCGGGACACAAATCCAATGACTGTTGGGAGAAGTACCCTGAAAAGAAACAAGAAGTCGGCTATGTGCATAAAGCCGAAAATTCAGAAACTTTACTAATTGCTTCCAATGGAGATTTTGGAAACACTTGGTACTTGGATAGTGGTGCTAGCAAACACATGACGGGAAACAAAAATTTATTTTCAAATCTTGTTGAAGCTAACCATGGGCAGGTTACAATTGGAGATGCGAAGTCTTACAAAATCGAAGGTGTTGGAGAAATTTCCTTCAAGACAAAAGCCGGAAAAACCGAGAAAATGTCCGATGTGTTCTACGTGCCGGGATTGAAAAGCAACTTGCTAAGTGTTGGTCACTTGTTGAAGAGAGGATTTGATATCCGTTTCGTGGACAACACTTGCATTATGAAGAAAAATAATCAACCCGTTGCAAATATCGGTTTGAGTTCTAATAATTTATTTCCACTCAAACTTGATATTTTGAATGTTTCTTGTTTCTTAACTGCAAAAGAGGATGTTTCAAAGTTGTGGCATGACAGATTTGGGCACCTCAATTTTCAAAGCCTAAAGGAGTTGGCAAACAAAGCAATTGTCCAAGGACTGCCGAATATCAATGCAATTGGCGAAGTTTGTGAAGAATGTCAATTGGGAAAGCAACACCGAGAGTCGTTTCCTTCCAAATCGAATTGGAAAACAAAGTCACCTCTGGAGCTCGTTCATACCGACCTTTGCGGACCTTTCCGAGTTCCATCTCTCGGAGGTAATCGATATTTCTTATTGTTTATCGATGATTTCACAAGAAAAGTTTGGGTGTATTTTGTGAAAGAAAAATCCGAAGCTTTCTCTTGCTTCAAAGATTTCAAGTCTCGTGTCGAGAAATTTTCTGATTCTCAAATCAAGAATTTGAGAAGTGATCGAGGTGGAGAATACTTATCTTCTTTATTTGAAGATTTTTGTCGAGTCCATGGGATTAGACACGAATTGACGGCGCGGTATACACCTCAACAAAATGGAATTGCCGAACGGAAAAATCGGACGATCATGGACATGGTTCGGTGCATGCTAAAGAAGAAAAATATGCCATCTGATTTTTGGGCCGAAGCAGTCTCTTGTGCCGTTTATTTGATCAACCGGTCACTGACAAAGAGCTTGGAGGGTACTACACCAAATGAGGCGTGGTATGGTAAGAAACCAAATGTGGTACATCTTAAAACATTTGGTTGTCTTTCATACTCACATATTCCGGATGCTGCAAGAACCAAGCTTGATGATAAATCTGAAAAATGTGTTTTCATTGGCTATAGTGAGAGGACAAAAGCTTACAAGCTTTACAATCCTCGAACAAAGAAAATTGTGATAAGCAGAGATGTTGTTTTTGATGAAAAATCCTCTTATGATTTTTCGAAAATGTCAGATTCACTAACATGGCAGGTTCTACTTGATGATGAAGAAGATGAATCAAAATCAGAGGAGGCCAATGATGGTGAAAATGACGAATCCCCAGAAAATTCACCATCACCACCACCAACAAAGACAAGGAGCTTGACAGAACTTTATGATGTGACGGAAGAGATAGACGAGCCAAATCAAATCTTCTTTGCATTCTTTGCAGGAGAAGACCAAATTTCTTATGAGGAAGCCTCAAAAGAAGAAAAATGGAATCAAGCTATGAAAGAGGAGATCAATGCCATTGAGAAGAATGGTACGTGGGAGCTTACACTTTTGCCTTCACACAAATCTTCTATTGGTGTGAAATGGGTGTACAAAACAAAGACCAACCTTGATGGTTCCGTAAACAAATACAAGGCGAGGCTTGTTGCTAAAGGATACAAGCAAAAAGAAGGTGAAGACTTCAATGAAGTATTTGCTCCGGTTTCAAGACTTGAAACAATCCGCCTAATCATTTCTCTTGCTGCTCAAAGAGGATGGAAATTGTACCAAATGGACGTCAAGTCGGCTTTCTTGAATGGTTTTCTTCAAGAAGAAATTTATCTTGAACAACCACCCGGATTCGTGAAGAAAGGCGAGGAAGAAAAGGTGTACAAACTCAAGAAAGCTCTCTACGGCTTGAAGCAATCACCCCGTGCATGGTATGATCGAATCAATAAATATTTTCTGAATTATGGTTTCGAGCGTTGTCCTTTTGAGCACACTCTTTATATCAAAAGAAATTCGAATGGAGGTTTTATGGTGGTGAGTCTTTATGTTGATGATCTTATCTTCACGGGTGATGATCTTAAGATGTTAGAACATTTCAAAGCTTCTATGAAGAAGGAGTTTGAAATGACTGATTTGGGAGAGTTGCACCATTTCCTTGGCATAAATGTGCAACAAACGAAAGGAGAAATTTTTATTTCTCAAGAAAAATATGCAGCCGAGATTCTTAAAAATTCAGAATGGAGAACTCAAATCCTGTTACAACCCCTTGCATTACAGGATTAAAGTTGAGCAAAGAAGGAGAAGGAAAGTTGGTGAATAAAACTATGTTTCGAAGCTTGATTGGAAACTTGATGTATCTCACCGCCACTCGTCCGGACATCATGTTTGCTGTTAGTTTGATCAGCAGGTTTTTGGAAAAGCCATATTCAAATCATTTGGAGGCGGCAAAAAGAATCCTTCGATATATAAAAGGAACCATTGACTATGGTGTCTTTTATGAGAAAAATATTCCTGTCAAGCTTGTTGGTTTTACAGATAGTGATCATGGAGGAAGTGTTGATGATTCAAGAAGTACTTCCGGATATGTTTTTAATCTCGGAAGTGGAGCAATTTGTTGGAGTTCAAAGAAGCAACCAATCGTATCTCTTTCTACTGCTGAAGCAGAGTATATTGCAGGTTCCTTCGCCGGATGTCAAACGATTTGGTTGAGAGGAATTCTTGAAAGTATGAATTTCAAGCAAAGTGGTCCTACAACACTCTTTTGTGATAATAACTCGGCTATTTCAATCTCAAAAGATCCAGTTCTTCATGGGCGAACAAAGCACATTCGTCTTCGTTTCCATTTCTTAAGGGAGCTTGTTCATGAAAAAGAACTCAATCTTGAGTATTGCAAAAGTGAAGAGCAACTTGCGGATATTTTCACAAAGCCACTTGGAGGTCCCGTATTTTCAAAGAATGTTGAAGCATTGGGAGTCAAGAGCAAACTCAATTTACGGGAGGCAATGTTGGCATAATAAATTGAGTTCTTATCCAAGCACTCTTGGGATTACTTTTATTTGTCTAAGTTCATTGTGTTGTTGTCAAAGAGTCACATAGAGATTTGTAAAGTCCATCCTATCTTTATGATTTGTCAAAATGTCTCTTTGTATTTTGTGATCTCCTATCTATAAAAGGGAGTATCATGTAGTTCATTTTCATCAAGCAAAAAAAGAAAACAAAACAAAGCAATACAGGAGAAGAGCAAAGCTCTCAAAGCTCAAGTTATCAAAATATTTTTTTCTTTCCAAATAGATCCTAGGCCTTCAATAATGGGTTGGAAATGATGCGTCCTTTTATCATCAAGTTGTCTGTTGATGGAATTGCATTTTAAGATGCTGACCAGATGAAAAAGTAGACCTTTTGAGGCACCCGAATGCAATTGAAAGGAACCGGAAGCAGTTGAAAGTTGCTCTGCTCTATCAACCAATTATAACAAGATTTGGTACTAAACCCTTCAACTGTATTGCACTTAATTTCTTTTCGATCTTTATAGGAATTGGAAAATGGATAAGGAGTATATTGGCAAGCTAGAGAGAGTATTTTTTTTTTTTTACCAATAACACGTCTGTTTTAGTGAAAAACCTTATTTTTCCATTCAGTTAATTCTTTTAAAAATTTTCAATCACAACATCCCAAATTATTGTGTTTCTGGATGGAGCACCTGGTGCAATCCCAAATATCCTAAAGGTAATTTTGCTATATTACAGTTCGAAAATTTTGTCATTGCTTTGATTTTATTATCTGCACCAATACTTAAAACTAAATTTTTGTATAAATTCATTGATATAGCTCCAAAAATATGCGATTACAACTTTTGACTTTTCAATTACGAAAATCAAAATTTTCTACCCAGCATCATGTTAAAACTAATTTTTGTCTTTTCAATCAACTTTTAAAGACCCAAAAGTAATTTCCCAATGCATATCAAATAGACTATAAGGTTCTTATGACTCATGAGTAGGGGTGAACATGGGTAAGTATGGACCAGTTTTTATCTTATCCGCTACCAATCCAATTTATTATGGTTTTAAATTTGGCATCCATAACAATTCAGCATCCAATGTCCAATGGTTAAATTGGATACGTTCAATAGATTTCTTTTATAATTAAAGTTTATAATAGAAAAATAAAAACAATAAGTTTTTGGATGATTTTAGAAATAAGACTACATTATTTAAAGGTTTAAAATATGATTTAAATGTAATGTTGTGAAGTTACTTAAAATTTGAAGAGGAAGAAAACCCAATCCCTTTAAAACAAGATGTTTTTGGTGTACTATGGGATCAAGTATGTCCACCCATACATATATTAGTCTTGTATCTTGTAAACTCATCAAATTATAACATGAAAGGAATACCGAATTTGACAAACTTCATATTTATACCGAAAAAGTTTGATAAAAAAAAATATTAACGGGTTCGGATGTCCAATGAAATTTTAAGATTGTACCCAAACATCTACACATAAAAATACGGATAGTCCCGATTAAATCTACGGATTCCCAGTCAAATACTCACCCCTACTACTCATGAGTCAGGAGCCCGTGTTTGGTTTATCAACTAGTATTATTACAAGACATCCAAGGCCGGGAATACCATGGCATCCATATCTACGAATGAAATGTTCAATCCTTTCACCTAAGACCAGCCTTTTTGTGCGAAAACACGCCACCAACCATTTAAATCGATGTTTGATGAAAATGGTCCCAAGCATGTAACACTCAAAAAACACAAATGATTTACATGATTAGACATAAACATGCATCATGTACATGTATGGGCGTGCCTCACTTTATATGGGTGCCTTAATAATAAATGTACACAATATGGACATGAAAATTAATGTAACAGGCATGTATGCCCTTCAATGGCACGGGCATGGTGGACTAATAAGTCCCCCCCAACAGTTTTTAGCTTTTGCAAGTCTTCACCTATAACTGAACTACATCATTAAACACACATTGATTTCTGTCACTTATATACTCACTTCTTCTCTGCTCATGGGATTGAATTTTGGTTAAAATGGAGCAATGTGATATTTCATCATCATCATCCATGTTCATTTTCATGGTACTTCTACTATTATGTGTAAGCAATAATAGAGTAGAAGCAGGAAAAGTTACAGCGATAATTGTTTTTGGAGATTCATCGGTTGATGCAGGAAACAACAATTATATTCCAACGCTTGCAAGAAGTAATTTTGAGCCTTATGGTCGTGATTTCGAAGGCGGAAAACCAACCGGACGGTTTTGTAATGGACGAATATCGCCTGATTTCATGTCTGAGGCTTTCGGATTGAAACCGGTTGTACCTGCTTATTTGGATCCAATGTATAGTATAAAGGATTTCGCTACTGGAGTTTGTTTCGCTTCTGCCGGATCCGGTTACGATAATGCTACCTCTGATGTGATGGTAAGTTATGATTAAAAAAAAAATCTAGTAAAAGAGATACTATCATTTTTTTTTATAAAAAAAGAATAGCAATTTGAGTTTTTCTAATACTTTGAATTTGATTAATGCAGTCAGTGATACCTCTATGGAAAGAAGTGGAATATTTTAAGGAATATAAAGAAAAATTAATCAGTTTTTCAGGTGAAGAAAAGGCCATGGAGACACTAAACGAAGCATTATATGTTGTTAGTATAGGAACCAACGATTTTCTGGAGAATTATTTCGCAGGTCCTCGTCGGTCTGCGCATTTCACAATCGACGAATACCAAGATTTGCTTCTGGGTATTGCACATAACTTTCTTATGGATCTTTATGATTTGGGTGCTCGGAAAGTATCCGTAGCCGGGCTGCCTCCAATGGGGTGTTTACCATTAGAAAGAGCTACAAATCTCAAGTCAAAGAATTCTTGCAAAGATGATTATAATAAGTTGGCTCTAGATTTTAGTGAAAAGATTAAGAATTTAGTAACCAAGCTGAGAAATCTACTTGTTGGGTTTAGACCAGTTTTTTCAAATGCTTATGATCCGATTTTAGAAGCCATTCAGAAGCCTGAAGTATTTGGTGAGTTTAGTTTTCTTCCTTTCTTTAGTTTTTCGATATCTTTTACTGAATCGGTCAAATTGAGAACGGATGAGTTTGAGTTATATAAGTTAACTTATGACCCATCCATCACCAATGTGATCGTAGGACTGGAGACTGTAGAGGTTGGATGCTGCGGCACCGGAATATACGAGATGGGTGTGTTATGCCATGCATCGGACTCATTAACGTGTACAGATGCAAGCAAGTATGTATTTTGGGACGCATTCCATGGTACTGAGAAACTGAATCAGATCGTGACCGATTACTTATTACAAACAAGCCTTGCTGAATTCGTCAGAGAATCCTGAGATTTATAAATTCAGAAAAATGTATATGGAATTTTTCAGATGTAGTTCCGGTGTAAATGATTGCCGATGATAATAATAACTCTACATCCATAAGGAGGTTTCAGGTGGTTGGTGGTACGTCCATTCCAAATTAAATTCCAATGACATCTTCATCCTCCCGTGTACTGCTAGCTTGCATTCTTGTCTCTTCTTACTCATGTTGATGAAATTTTCTGGTATAATTTCAACCATGGATCATAACAAACCAAAACCATTAACTAGTTTACATTTATTCGAAAAATACATTTAGGTGCTTAATCTCATTAAAGTTTTCGTGGTGTATTCAAAATTGATGGAAATATATGACCTACCTCTTAGTGAGGTTATTAATGGAGATTTGGCCACCTTTTCGAAGTTGTTACACACCATTGTCGCATAATAAGAACAGTGAAGCAATGGGGTTGATCAGTTGATTCAACTCGGTCGTGGAGAAGGCAATTCAGAGAAACAACCTCTGCGATGCAACATGTCTCTTGCACTCGGCGGTATATAACGACTGTTTTATCATTACGGTCATCATCGAGAATCCGAGATCACTGTCGTCGTGCCTCAAAGAGTACCAACTGTGTACATAGGGGTGTTACCAAAGTACTTAAGCACGTCATTGAGGTTTAAGAGATTTTGTATTCCTAAATATATTTATGGACAAAAGATTTCAGGAAAATGGTAAAAATTATTTTCTTACCTTAAATGAAAATATCTACTACCATAAGTTACAAAATCAAAATATTTAAATGCAGTAAGTAAAAATTTACATTTTTGATGCGAAAATCATCACATTATAAATGAGGTCATATCTTCTTTGATCAATATGCTTCTTACTCACATCTCATAGTGAAACAATCAACAATGGCTACACCAAATTATTTACTTTCCAATACTTTTGTTTTCCTAGCTATTGCCTCCTTTACCATCAGTTGCTGCTATTCTCAACATGAAGACAGAAAGGTTTGTGTATATACATGATCATGTCTGTAACGTGCATATCGGCTAATTATCTCGGCACTTTTATAACGATTATATATGTCAATTGATGAATACTGCAGGTGTATATTGTATACATGGGTGAGCTTCCAACTGAGGATGAATATACCCCTTTATCTCATCACGAAACTATCCTACAGGATATCGTCGAGGGAAGGTACATAACTGATATACATGTTCTATAGTCTTAGTTGATTGATTAAACAAAACAAAGAGTTGTGAAGTGATAATAAGAGACCTTTTATGCATTGGTATTCAGCTCCGTGCAGGACACATTAGTTTACAGTTATAAAAGGAGTTTCAATGGATTTTCAGCGAAACTCACTGAAAGAGAAGTTCAGAAGCTTTCTGGTACGTATCAATCTGTAGCTGCTAGCTCCGTTGATATAATTCTGTTATTGATAACATGAAAACCAAAGTAACTGTTATACATTGTGCTTGTGTCTGTGTGTGCGTGGGTGCAGGTATGAAGGGTATTGTTTCAGTCTTTCCGAACCGAATCTTTCAACTTCAAACTACGAGGTCTTGGGATTTTATAGGTCTTACTGAGAAGGTGAAACGAATACCTTCTGCTGAAAGCAATACCATAGTTGGTGTCCTGGATACTGGAGTCTGGCCAGAGTCGACAAGTTTCTCCGATGATGGGTTTGGTCCTCCACCTAAGAAATGGAAGGGTACCTGTGATGGTGGTCACAATTTTACCTGCAACAAGTACTTTTCTGAACTTTGTGTGTTCTTTTCAAATCTTCACAAAAGCAGTTTAAACTGTTACACCTCATAATCTCTGACAATTTGCGCATTAATGTGCAGCAAGCTTATTGGGGCTCGCTATTATGTGAGGGACGTACGAGGAGGGTTATCTGCTAGGGACACACAAGGCCATGGTACTCACACTGCGTCAACTGCAGCTGGCAGCATGGTTAAGGGGGTGAGCTTTTTCAAAGTTGCAAAGGGCAACGCGAGGGGAGCAGTTCCTTCGGCCAGAATTGCCGCTTACAAAGTCTGTAACACAGAAGGTTGTCCGAATGATGCAATCTTGGCTGGGTTTGATGACGCAATTGCCGATGGAGTTGACATTCTTTCAGTCTCGTTGGGTAACACTGACCCAGTTGCATTTGACCAAGATCCTGTTGCCATCGGCTCTTTTCATGCTTTGAAGAAAGGTATTCTGACCTCAAATTCTGCTGGTAACAATGGACCTAATCCAAAGACAGTGACGAGTAATGCGCCTTGGTTGTTAACCGTGGCGGCAAGTAGTACCGATCGAAAGGTTATTGACAAAATTGTCTTAGGAAATGGAAAGACGATTCGGGTGAGTTTATTACAAAGTAGACAATTTTGATTCTTTGTTAGTTTTTTACAGATATGTGAGGTGTATGTATGATTGAATGAAACAGGGCATTGGAGTGAATGGTTTCAAGTTGAATGGAACTGCATTCTCGCTTCGGTATGGAGATAATATTTCAACTGAATGTGACCCTGATCCAGCAAAGTAAGTTACTTTTGCACCCAAGGAACTTGAGTTTCCAACAGACCAAAACCTATGTGGCTCACCAATATTGTTTACCAAATTTCAGGAGGTGTTTTTGTCTGGACAAAGGCTTAGTGAAGGGAAAAATAATTATATGCGATGGTGCTATTGGTGCCGACACAATACAGGATACTTTCACATCTGGTGCTTTAGGAACCATCATTGTCTCGGAATCTCATATTAACCCTTTTGATGTTTCTTTTGTTTATCCATTACCGGCTTCATTGATAAACGTTAAGCACGGGGACATCGTGAAGTCTTATTTCAACTCTACCAAGTAAGTGTCATTCACATTTTGAATCTATTCATATATATACCATTGTTCGGCTGAATTACTAATACTATTGATTTCACCGTGTCAATTACAGAAATCCTGTTGCAACCATTTTGCGAAGTGAAACTATAAAAGATTCTGAAGCTCCTGTGGTAGTTTCATTCTCTTCTCGCGGACCGAACACAGTCGTACCCCACATTGTCAAGGTAACAAAGATTTGTACATCTTTATTATTCTTTGCTACCGGTAAATTTTTCATTGATTTGATATTGTTCCCATTTGATCCGTAAAACAGCCAGATATTAGTGCACCAGGAGTCGATATATTGGCTGCATTCTCACCTATGGGTAATCCGTCAAGCGTCATTGGAGATGCTAGATCCGTGAAGTACAATATACTATCAGGGACATCCATGGCATGCCCGCACGCAACAGGAGCAGCAGCATACGTAAAAACATTCCATCCTAATTGGTCTCCTTCGGCTATTAAATCTGCTCTTATGACCACAGCTTTCGCTATGAACAGTACCAAGAACTCTGATGCTGAATTTGCTTATGGGTCTGGTCAAATTGATCCAGTAAAGGCTACAAATCCTGGCCTAGTTTACGAAACACTTGCAGATGAATACGTCATGTTTCTATGCTCCGTAGGTTACGACTCTTCAAAAGTGAAGCTAATTACAAGCAAAACCTGTCCTAGCAGCACCACTATACCATACAAGCCGTATAACTTCAATTATCCTTCATTAGGTTCAAATATGAGATCAGGTGTACCATTCAACATAGACTTTAAGAGGGTAGTTACCAACGTAGGCGCACCCAATTCGACATACAAGGTGAAAATCACGTCGGATGATCGGCTCAAGGTGACAGTGGTACCTGATGTTCTTTCTTTCAAGTCTGTGAATGAGAAGAAATCTTTTGTTGTTAATGTTGCTGGAGACAGGTTGAATGATGATGACAGCGCGACGGGATCCATTGTGTGGTCTGATGGAGTTCACACTGTTAGAAGTCCAATTGTTGTCTATACACATTCTATTGTTCCTTCAACTCCTTCAACATAAGCAATTAATAGATAAACATTACAGAATTCGCAAGTTCTTATTATGAATGCTATTGAAATTAGAGAACTAGTTTGTGATTTTGTACTGAGAGATATATATAGTACAAAAAAACATGTTGGAAGTGTTAAAGATGTCCGGATATTACTCAGGCAGGTTCACTTGTTACTGCACAAACTGCTTCTTTTCCTCGCCGCTCTGGATTATGTTTTGCAAAGGAATGTTGCAACTCTTGCTCTAACAACAGTTGCATCACAACATCTGAGTGCAGATTAAACACAGTAGGATGTACTTAAGAAACGCAATGACACGATTGTTATGTTAATCTAGACTTCAAATTAAACCTCGAGGAATCCGATAAGGACATATAAACTCAGTGTTGTCTCTGTCCTGATCCTTTATCCACCGGCATTATATTGGATTGTAATGCAATCCATCAGTTCTACGAGAGTTTTCAAAGCCTCATTTACGCTTCCAGCACCAAGCAAAGCTTGTGCATTTGAATTGTACAAATTTACATTAGGCTCAAAATCTTTAAGCACATCCCTGCACTCCCTTCATCACAATTACAACCCTTCCTCCTTTCTATCTAATTAAAAATTATTGGTATTAACTGAGATAGATGATGATGAAAAACTAATAAATTTTGTTAAACCTTACCAAATTGTAAACCAAATTGTAGGGATATCAATTGGGCCTGGGCCAGGCATGGAACATCGCATATGAGTTGCCAGGCACGGGCCGCCAGAAATGGGATGGGCCTGAACCGTCGGACTTTTTTAGCGGGCAGTTGATTTGGGAAATTTGCTAACTAGTCCAAAAAAACCCGGACCGTATTAAGCATTAGTCCACCCGGGAAACCCACTTTAACCATAGGTCCAAAAACCATTTGAAAACTCCCAATTACGATTTTGCCCATCATGCGTACTGTGCACAACTCACATGTGAACCACGTAGCACACGTCCGCCATTAATTCTTTCTAATTCTCTCTTCTTAAAATCAAAACCAAAACATAATCATTTATCAGATCTGATTCTCTCTTTAAATCATCAAACAAAAAAACAAAAACAAAATCGTCAAATAAAACGAAATCAAAATCATAAAAAACCCAAAAAAGATTAAAAGAGTAATAAGAGAAGAAGTAGTAGAAGAAGAAAATAGTATTCCTGCACTACCAACAAAAGAGAAGAAGAAAAGAAGTTGTAGAAAAACAAAAGAAGAAGAAGATCTCTATTAGTCGCCAAGAACACTATATATTGATCATTTAGTACATATTGATCCTTCAATACATATTGATATGCACCGAAGGGGAAAGTGTATGATCCTACGGTACATATTGATCCAACAATACATATTGATATGTACCGAAGGAAAATATGTATTGAAGGAAAATGTGTATGATCCAACAGTACATATTAATATATACTGAAGGAAAATGTGTATGATCCCACGATACATATTGGTATGTACTGAAGGAAAAAGTATATGATCCCACAGTACATATTCATATGTACTAAAGGAAAATAGGTATTGAAGGAAAATGTGTATGATCCCACGGTACATATTGGTATATACTGAAAAAAATAGGGTATTGAAGGAAAAAATATATGATCTCACAGTACATATTGATCCAAATGTATATATTGATATGCACTGAAGGAAAATATGCACCGAAGAAAAAAAAATGATCTAACAGCACATATCAATATGTACTGAATGAAAAGTACATATTAAACTATGATTTGAAAAAAAAATAGAAGTAAACCAAATAAAAATAACATCATATCGATTAAACCATGTCACTTTAAGAGACAACCCTCGTCTTTCAATATTGATCATCAAATCCAGATGAAAAACAAGATTAAAAAATATAAATCAAAACCCAAAATTAATGAATTTATATCTTCTTCTTCTTCTTCATGGATCTATTCGTGAATCTTCTTCTTCTTCACTTGCTTCACTTCTTTACCATCACTTATTATAGAACATACCTGGATTGGATGGAGATGAAGGTGATTATAGAGCACTAAAACGATCTTCAAACAAAACCCTAAAAACACTAGCAGAGAAGAAAACGGATCTGAAATTTTAGAAAGATTGAGCTGATTGAAGTAGTTTCTCTGGTTTTTATTCATCAATCCCCATCAGCAGCAGTAATCAATGATCTTCAAAATAATATTTAAATTCCTAGAGCACCAGCACCAATAGAGAGAAACCGAGCTACCAAAAAACAAAAGCATAGAGAGAAAAAAACGAATCTCAAAATTGTTTTGAAACGAAAATTTGATTTTCTCTGTTATGGTAGAGAAGAAAGGGGTATTTATGGGATATTAAATTTCTGTTTTTCATTGTTCTCACGTGAAATGGACGCGTGAGTATGAAAACTAATCCAAAAACTTATTTTTGGATTAATGGTTAAACCGGGTTTTGGGATAGGATTAGAGGTTAAACGGGTCCCTAATATAGGATTATCTAGTAATTCCTAGTGAAAAAACTGGGTTATCCTGACAGCCATTGAGTAACAAATTGGGTTGATTGATATTGCTGGCGAAACTGGACTGTAGCAGCTGCGTAAAAGTGGACCGCATCAACTATTAATTGGCTAAACAGGACTGTAGCAGCTATGCGTAAAACTGGACTGCGTATGCTGCAGTAGTTACAGGTGAAACTAGTCTGTAGCAGTTACTGGTGAAATGGGGTTGCATCAAACAGGACTACAACAACTATGCGTGAAACTAGACTGCAACAGTTTGGTGAAACCGGATTGCAGCAGCTATACGTAAAGCCGAACTGCATCAATTATTGGTGCGCCGAATCTAAGGTCGCAGTTTACTTATATTCGTATTGCAATATAAAGGTATATACTATGCCCCTTTTAACCCGGTAACTAGTTGTAGGATTAAAAAGTTCGGGTGCCCTATTATTGTGATTGCTGGTGACTGAAGTTTGCACTGTATTAAGGTGCTATATAACTCGCCTGCAGCTTACCCCAAAAGAAATACTTTTTACGTTGAGGTGTTATATATCTCGCCCCCAAACAATGATCATCGCGGTTGAACTGATACGGAACCCACCCCAGTAGACAGTTGATGCATTTCCTTGCTGCATCTCGTTCATGTATGAAATGAAGGTAAAAGTTTTATGTTATCTGGGATTCGGGTAGGGGCCGGTCCTACTTTCCCGGATTCGCACCACATTTGGATGCGTGCATTTTCACATGTGAATAGGGGTGCACAAATGTCGGTTCGGCTCGGTTCTTGGTAGAACCTTGTACCCGTACCTTCTTATGGTCGGTTCTCTACTCGTGTACCTGTACCCTGTACCCTCTACCTCGGTTCGGTTCTTGTACCTGTACCCTCGGTTCCGGTCGGTTCTTGTACCTGTACCTTTTTTTTCTAATCTAAAATTGACAAATCTAAGTATAACTCGATTGTTTTCTGAATTCTCGCTGAAGTCTTCAATTTTAACTTCTAACCCAACTTCCGTAGTCGCCTCAAACTCTTAAAGAACTTATCAATCCCTTTGATTGATCACCTAATTGATGGCAGCAAGCTTAACTTTTAACGTCTCTGTTTTATCGAGTTTACATCAACCAAGTTCCTAGCTCTATCTCTTTCTTTATTCACTGCCTTCATCATCTGCTCGTACCATACAAACCCATATTCCCTGTTGTGTCGAGTTATTTTCACCAAGAACAATAGCAAAGCTCGATTAATCATCACAGATATCACTGCAAATATCTTTTCCACAGACTCGACCAATAGAAACCCCTCTCTCGCTGATTTAGTCCATCACAGACTCATACTCGACCACGGCTGCAAAACTTCTCTGCTAGTAAACTCCATTAACTTTCCATACTGAATTCTTGTACACACAGCGTCAATCACCATAACTGGTCCTACTCACTCGAACACAGCTCCCTCAATCTAACTGCGAAGCTCGAGTTCCCTGCTCATCTTCTTACCAGCCTACATCCACCAGCCAACAGTTCCTTTCATCATTATTGCCTCCATTAAGCTTCGACCCCACAGACTCAAATCCTACCTCGTTCTCAGCTTCAGTGCTGCCATGAATCAAACTTTGTCATGAACTAGTTCATAAACTCGGTACAATCGGTCCGGTACAGGTCGGTTCCGGGGTAGTACCTGTACCTTGTATCCGGTTATACTCGGTTCTCATTTTTTATACCTGTATCCTGTACCATGTACCCTCAGTTCGGTCCATTGGGGGTACGGTTCCGGTCCGGTCCTTCGGTTCCGATCGGTTCCTGTGCAACCCTGCATGTGAAGGAGTAAAAATAATCCTACGACAATACAGACCCAGTTCTGTTTCGGTTCTATTTCGGATCCAATTTGTTAATACCAAAACCAAAAGTGCTTGTTACACAGTAAAGAAGAAGATGGAAAGAAGAGGAGAAGAAGAAGAGAATGTGGATGCACCACTTTTTAACATCCAAGTGAAGTTCAGTGGAAGATCAATACCAGTATCGCTTTCTATAGAATCAACCATTAAAGACCTTAAATCTCTTCTTCAACCTCTCACAAATGTTCTCCCTAGAGGTCAAAAACTCATCTTCAGAGGTATCTCCTTCATTCCCTCTCTTTTTCTCTATAAGTTTAAATAACGTTATCTAATCATAAATTCATTCATGGGTTTTAAACAGGGAAAGTTTTGGAGGACACCATGAAATTGAAATCAACAGATATTACAAATGGATCTAAGCTTATGCTCATGGCTTCTCAGGGCGTACATCAAGGGGTAAGTAAATTTGAAAAAGATTGAATTTTTATCAGTTTGGTTGAATTTTAGAGAGACCCAAGTTATAATTTTTGCATTATTTTGTTACAGGATGGACCAATTACAAAACAAGTAGTATCTAGTGGTTCTGGTTTGAGGAAACCTACCATTGATGGTGGTAATGCTCAAGGATTAATGGATAGTAAGGTTGAGACAGCAAGTATTGTTGTTGATAAGAGTAGGTCAAAACATTGGAAGATTACAGGAGTTGTAGCTTTATCAGGTTGTCAATTGAAGGTTATACCTGAAGAAGTATGGGGTTGTGGGTCTTCGATAAGAGTGTTGGATATAAGTAAAAATTCTATTCATGAAGTGCCTGCTAAGATTGGTTCTTTAAGCTCTATACAGGTTTACTCTTTAGTCTTTTAGCAAATACTGTTTATATTCGGGGTTTGATTCGAAGGGGATCGTAATGTTATCGTGTTTGTATTTTGTAGAAACTGCTACTTAGCGAAAATGGCATTCAGGACAAATGTATTAGCTGGGAAGGTGTTGTGTCGTTGAAGTCTTTAACAGTTCTAAATTTAAACCACAACGGGTAGGTTTCTTCTCAGACATGAGCAGCCATCAATATCTACATAGTTTTCAATAAGTATAAGTTTGATCTTGTAGTGTCTAGAATTAGAACTTGTTTTGTTCGTAAATTGAATTACGTGGTGCTATGTATCTTGTGCAGTTTAACTTCATTACCTTCTGGATTGGGTGCTTTGGTGTCTCTTACGCAACTTCATGTTGCAAACAACAAGCTGACTGGTTTGCCAGTTGAAATTGGGCTTCTAACTCGTCTGGGAATTTTGAAAGTAAACAACAACAGGTAATACTCAAGTTTTTAAATTTTTCACTTTGTGAATTTTGCCGTCAATAAAGTAATCGCTCTCTCTAAGCTATTCATGTTATTGCTATATTCTTTTTTCTCTTCTGCTGGCAGGATAAGCTCAGTTCCATCACACATAGGGAATTGTGTCTCCCTTGTCGAGGTGGTATTCTGATCTTACTTTGTTATCCAAAAAGTCGTATTTGTTAGTACAAGTTTAAAATATTTAACTTGGATTTGTGATATGAGGATTTTCCTTGGATTAATATGTTTGGCATGGTTCCAAGCTGGTGCAGGTTGATCTTGCATCCAATCTTTTGGTAGACTTGCCTGACACTATTGGGAGCTTACGGAATCTTAAGGTACGCCCTTCTTTTTTCCACGATTGTCTATTATCTGAAATTCGTATCATCATTTACTTGATAGGATCTTTCTAAGGTTATTGTTAGAGACACAAAGAGAGATAGAGCTATATCGAGATTCAATGACGAACTTTTTTTAGTTTTGACGGGGCTTCTAAGCTAAAATAATCCTATGTTTGTGTAGGCTCTGCATCTCAGTAACAATGGGCTCAATTCCCTTCCTTCGACGCTATTTAAAATGTGCACCCAGCTCTCGACTCTTGATCTCCATAACACAGAAATTACAGTTGATGTTCTCCGTCAGGTATTGGCTTTAGTTTTTTTATATTTCTTTTAATTAAAACCTGTTCAAGAGATCATAGTCTCGTTGATCCAAATATTTTATGTCTCGAGCAGTTTGAAGGATGGGAAGCTTTTGATGAGCGTCGTAGATTAAAGCATCAGAAGCAACTGGATTTCAGAGTTGGAAGCTCTGGTGTATTTGATGAAGGTGCTGATAAAAATTAAAAAAGGTACTCTCTCAAGTCGCATAATGCAAATTATCGGTAAATGAATGCGGTTCTGTATACGTTATCTATCTGAATAAAGTCATAAACTATCTAAGCTTCAATCTGCATGAAGAAGATAAAGTTTGTTGTGTGTTGGTCATATTCATATGATCAATCAGAATAACTTACGTGTTGAATGCTTTTTCATAGTAGTTTTACATTTTTTATGTCTATTGTAATTACAGTATTCTTTTGTTGAAATTACTGTACAGATTTATTAGCTTGAGTCAGACCAGTTTTATGGAAGCCATTTGAAATTTGCTGAAGTAGAGTAGGTGGGTTCCTAGAGCAATCTAAGCAGCCCTATAGGAAGAGATTGCATAAGTAGAAACTTCTTTAGCGCCTTCTAGTAGAGTGAAGGCTCCTTTCTATTCTTTCAATATTGACCTACTTTACTTAGGTTCCTTGATATTAAAGTTTACTTTCACTGAAACAGATACGGTGAAGTTGGGTGTCAATGACCACGAGATCAAATCGGAACCTGAAAATTTTAGGATCACTTTACCTTCTTGACAGATGTCAAACCTTGAAGCCTTTTGAGTTTAGTTTGGTGAAACATCAATCTGATGTCAATTTTTTGCTTTCAATGCTAATTAGTTACTCCAATGTTTTTTTAACAAATCGATTAGTGGAAAAAACGCTAACTGATTGTTTTGCACTAACAACAAAAGAGATAGCCGTATGTTCAATATATATAACAGTTTCAATTCTTAAATTTAAGACTGCAGTCTGCACCTTAAATATGTTAGGGCTTTAAGGGAATAAGGGAACGCTGAGGGAAGTAGCTTCCGTATAGCCGTGGCGCTTAGGTGAGGTCTAAGATCTTCATTAGTGAGTCTACATTCAAGGACTCTACAGGTAAAACTGGGAGTAAATTTAGTCTTTAGCAAAATCAGATTTCATATGTTATCAACTGATAGAGAGTATTCTGAGCAAACTTTCCGTCTTAGAGTAGACAATGATTCAACTCTCTATTTCTCTGAGCTCATCTATAGTTAGATGCAGAAGAATGATCATGCAAGTTTTCATTGCTCTACAGGAATTTGTTTGATAAATTGAAACCCCCTACAAGCAATTACACTTTATGTAATGCTTTGAAAAGATTTCATCTATACAAGCAACCTCAGGATATGATCGCTCTCTGTACACCATCATGTCATGTGGTCAAAACAGTATGAAATGAAAACAATATATAAAGTTGGACAATCATTCAAAGAGTTGACATTGTAAAATGATTATCTTGAATCAGAGCAGTTTACGAAAAAAAAGTTAAAAAAATAAGCTGAAACTGAGTAGGTAGGCTCCCATAACCATCTAAAGCAGCTGTCTATGAAGAGAATAGATAACGTAACTGAAAACTTCTCGAGCACCCCTCTGTAAGAGAGGAGGCTCCCTTTTCTATTCTTTTTTAGTAATAACCTATTCTGAACGTCAGGGGTTAAATATCTCTCTCGTGTAAAACTATTTGTACAGAAACTATAGATATGTGACAATTATTTGGTGGAGATCTGCTTCACATCCTTGGTCCTTTAGAAATCAATATTTCGCCAAAAGCCACTGTTTGCTGAACCTTCAGGTGATCGTGGGTTGCTAGCACTGCATATGACAATCAATTAGAGAAACATAAGCTATACGCACTGCTCATTATAGTACTACACTGTACTATTTAAGACAATGAAGAAAAGGGATGTTATAGTTACCTAATGTTTGGTAGAAGAGCTGGGCAGCTTTCTTCCGGTTTGCTCCGTTAGCTAGCTGATCTAGGGACTCTACTTGAGAAGCTCCTGGTGTTTCAAAATGTGTCTTTAGGTGCCTACATGTTTAAGGATTCCAGTATTTGTTATACATCAAACTAAAGTTGCTAAACAGTTAGTTCGGAAAAACTGAGATGGAGATTACATTCGGATTGTATCAGTGATCTTGTCCAGAGGTTGGTCGTGGTCAGCAGGTGGATGTTGGGTTGGAGTTGGTCCAGTTTCAACCAGCGCTTCTAAAAAAAAAGAGAGTTACCAATAGTAATATTTAATAATGACCAAATTCTGAAAGGTGTGCATAGAGAGTTTGATGGTATACCATTCTCATGTAAAAACCCATTTTCTGAGAATCTTCTGAACTTGAAATCAGGTTCAGGTAAATCCCATATTTTATCCTCTGCTACTGAAGCAAGGTTTCCTCCACTGCGCCTTGATGAATTCCTTTTTCTGCTGGAAACAAAAATCAATCATTAACAGATGAATTCTAATGAAAAGGATAATGGTGACATGTGTTCTTGCATAGTCTATAATGGTTAAAGTACAATTTGTGATTAGATAATGTTATAGAACTTTGCTCATGATAATTTTGGTTTCCTCTAACCTTCCTGAAGGTAATTGGACTTCTGGTTCCAAGTTCAGGAAGCCATTTCCGGATCCAGAGCTTGGAGCGGATCTCTCATTGTCCCCTGTTAATTCCACAAACAAGTTATTGCAGCTATATATCTTAGAAGTATGAAATTTTAGTGGTTTCTCTGATGTAGAGAAAGGATGAAAAATATACCAGAATGTCCAGGAGTGAACATCATGTTGGCCTCATTTACAGGAAATTCAAAGTTGTCTAAGTTTGGCATTTGCATTTGCTTCTCAATGGACGGTTGCTTGGAATGAGACCCTACACCGCTCTGAAAATCTTCAGCAGGCTTCATATCCAGATAGTTTGCATGTCAATGCACAGATAAATGTTTCGACTATGAAAAACAAAAGAAGCTTAGAAATGGGTGGAATTAACTTACAACAGGATGGTTGGGCATTTGCTTCTCAGCGGATGGTTGCTTTGAACGAGTCCTAACACCAATGTGCAGATCTTCAAAAGGCTTCATATCCAGAAAACTCGCGTGTCATGCGCTGAGTATGTTTTGACTATGAAACAAGCACAGAAATGGGTGGAGTTAGCTTACCAGTTCCACTGGATTTCCATCAACTCTTTCGTTCGCAAATGGTGATACTGGTTCAGGTGGTTGGGGTGCTGAAGTACTTCCTGCAGAGAAATACAATATAAGTTACTTGCAAAGAAGATGAAAATAACTTACAAGTTATTCAGGGAAAGCAAATGACTGTAGACTGACCAGAAGGTGAATCACGAGGTGGACGAATCTGGATGCTTCTCATATATAGGTCAAGCAGAGGCTTTGGGTAATAGATCTCTGTGCTATGGTTTCCTCCCAACCCCATTATAAGCGCCACAGGAGGGACGTCCATGAGCTGTGCTATCTTCATTCTAGTGATAGATTTGGCTCTCTGCAAAAACATTGAGTACAAAGAAGTTTTAGCTACAGAGAGAAGACCGCAGAGTCACCAAGTTTTATTCAGTCATAGATTTTGTATAGAAGATGGCATAATATTAGAACCTTCTTTCTTCCTACAAGGTTGGAGGGGTCCTGAAGCCAGCTCTGATAAACAGCGCCACCGATGATAAGTTTGAAATCCATAGCAAGCTGGACCGTTCTTTTTCTTCTTGTATTCCCTTTTATTATCACTGGCTTGACCTCATCCTCCTGTACCTGTTATAGAGTCACATACGCACTTGAAAAGTCATTTCACAAATAACCCAAGTAATTAGATATTTTCAAAGTGCTTAATACTTGATTACCTGTTGAATGTCATCTCCACGTTCATCAACCTGCTGGTTGTTATGTGGTTCTGGGTGTTCTTCTTTCATGTCATCAACTTCCATAGGGCGTAGAAATAAGTTGAGGAGAAGTTGTTAGCCAGACATTCAAAACAATGGATGACTAAAAGGAAATAGGCAGTTGTTTAAATAGTTAACCTGGTTGAGGAATTTCTGGTGGTGGGGAAGGTATAAGAGTAGGTATCTGTGAGTGCTCATGAGAAGTGAAATTTGCATTCATGTCTTCCTCATCTCCTTCAATATCAAACCTATATGATAGTAAAGATGACAGAGTCATTTAATGAGTACCAGTAACAATGCAACACTGTTTACATACCAAGCGAAGGAAGTGGTTCATCGTATTTTTCTTTCAGAACCTAAGTAACACAAATAAGTCAGGCCCTAACGAAAATTTACTGAAATCAAGCATCTATAAAGTGATTTTTCTTCAGAAGTGTAGAGAATCAATGCGATGGTAGATTTTACAAGTCAATCTTACCTCTCGAAGCGATTAAATAGATGTTGCTCTGCCTGGTTTGTATCAAAAGGGTCAAATAAGGTGATGTTGTCTCTATCAGCTGAATAAGAAAAATGAGGGAATGGTACAGAATTAGTTTACATCACACTCTCCATGGGATGCTCATATCTGAGTGTATTGCTCATACTTATAAACTAAAGGGAATTTTCAAGGTAGGATGGCAACCTTGGTGATGTTTTTGATCCTCCGGGTCTCTTGTATTCTCCTCATTAGTAAAAGGCTCATCAATACGGTCAAGTCTCTGCAATAAGTGAATTGCCCCAGAGGAATCCAATAAGCAATACGGAAATTGGAAGTTCTAAAAGCACACTTAAAAGAAATGAGAGTATCTCCCTCCATTGTTTCCCATTTCTATTATCAGCTTGACGCTGAACAACCATCAACCAAATATTGGGACTATGACTCACATTTCTGGTCTCTATCCTCGATTACAGAAATAAATGAAGTGGCTACAGATTATAATCAGGAGACTTGAATATCGATTTACATAATTGTTTCATTTCATCTCTAATGTTTCATTGGAGTTTCATTTTACAAAATAATAAATGAACCCCCACCCACAACAGTACAGTGAGTTGCAGAAACATTCCATCAAATTAAACAAACAGACAAAAGAAAATATTTGTGGCAAATCTGTAATAATAATAACTGTAACTACTTTCTCAAATCACGTGACAATGAACAAATAAAACTTGATGATCCTAGCCCCTAGGGCCTAGGCTGTTATACTGTTCAGTGCAAATATTTTATATACCAATTTTAACCCTGAAGAAATATAAAAAATTATTCCATCATTTATGAAGTGAAAGTGAAAAGTAGGGAAAGACAAACAAGGGTATTTAGGTCATTAGGACTACCATCGTGAAATAACCAGCTTCATTGTCAGCGTTGGAATGGTTGGAGAAGTTTAAGGATTGTTCAATCTCAGCTGTATCCATTGTTACTGGATCGATTTTCGCCATTGTTACTTTTTCATACCTTCATTAATTCGAATATTAACCTCAGTTATTAATATCAGAAAAGCAAAAATAAAAAAGAACTTCAGAAAACTTCAATAGCTCCGTACAGCTGTGCACGTTAGCCACTAAACCCTGATTGTAATATTACTAACATGCGCATATTTTTTCTTGAAGAAGAAGAAGTAGAAGAAAGAGATAATGATTACTGACTTAGCTTGATTCTTCCCTTTTGGAAGTACAGTTGAATCTCGAACTGATTTTACCTTCCAGGCTTCATTAATTTCGACCTAGTTTTTGAAATCAAAGATGAATCAAAAATTAAAATAAATTTTAAAATTAAAATTCAAAGTAAATTAGAATTGATGAAGTATTGTTTACCAGTAACCGAGAAACATCATCTGTTAAAGAAAATCAGAGCAACAAGAAAAATGGATTAATTAGATCGTTTGATTAGCAATTTCAGATGACAGAGCAACATTCATGAAACTAAGTTATCAGTTAAGTAAATACCAAGCAGAAGCTTCACTTTCCTCTCGTAGACAATTACAACTCCACCTGAAAAAAAAAAGTTCGATTAAAATTAGAGAGACAACTGAAACAGAGTGAAAATTGAGAGGAAATTTACAGATACAGAGAGATTTATGAACCAGAAACTTTTACCCATTAAAATTCCTGAGAGTCTCAGAGCCATAGGAACAGAAGGATTCAAGATCTCCTCACTACAAAAACCAATTCCAACATACAAACACAACCAAATCAATAATTCCATAAAATCAATCTACGAAATAAACATTAATGTTTACAAGAAACTGAACCACGAAAATAGAAGATTCATATAATTTTCACCAGATCTTTACTAAATCGAGCTTATGCAGTTTCCTTCTGTTCATTTTCGCATGCAGAGTCGCCGCCATCCTTTCATAATCACAACACAAACAAACCAGAAAAGTCTCTCAATCAAAATCTTCATAGAACCCACTTTTCATATCTCTTGAATAATTAGCTTCAATTGAAAAACTAACAGCATTATTTCAGAAGAAAATCCAAAGAATCAAAAAGAACTCAAAATATCAGAGAAATTACCAGATCTGGCCTAATGGTGCTTTTCTAGCAAGTAGTTGATGAGAGTAAAACATCTTCTACTTCTACCTTTCAATTCTCAGATTAAAACTTAATAATAATAATGAAAAACTCGAATGAACTGATGAAAAATAAGTTACTAGCAGTAGCAGAAGAAGAAAATTGAAGAACTCAGAAATCTGTCTCTCTTCCTCTAAAACTCTACCCTCATTAACTTTCTCTCTAGAATTATCATACTACCCCTCTACTCGCTCTGGCTCAGACTACAATGGAGAGCGCGCCAAAACAAAACAGAGTATAATACGTGCTGTGTATAACAGAAAATGTAAAAAGGGGAGTTTCTATGTAGGATAAGCTATTTCGTTTGATGCTGTATAGGCTCCTTATCTGGTTGACGCGTGTTAAAACACTAAACTATCTACACGTGGTGGTGTATAAGCGGTATGATTCAAGTACAAGTTGGGGTAGTGAAACAAGGGACCCCACACTGTGTTCTCTTTGATGTAAATCAACGGTCCAAATTATTTCTCTTCAGGATAGAATTAAGTAAAAGACTAAGCAGTATGATAATGAAAGTTAACTGTTAATCGAGAGGGCAATTTCTAGTGGACCCCACAAGCTAATACCCAGATGAGAGAAAAAAGAATCAAGTTGGATGTGATCAACGGCTCTGATGATTTCTGGTTTAACTGTAACAATTCTGTTTTCTTTGTAGCCCGCTCTGTAAATTCATAAGAGTAAAAGGTAAAACTGAAGGCAGCTACACATTTTGATGACTGGGTTAAAATAGCCAACATCCAGGATTAAAATGGCAATTGAAACCTTCACTTGTAGGAGACTTCAGTATATCTCATAACCAACATGCAATGACTGCAACAAAAAGAAGCAATTCTTGCATTCAGGAACTGTCAGAACCAACAATGCAGTGAAAAATAAGCAATAAACAACAAGACCCGGTAAAAAGGCACAGAAAGTTCATGTAAAATCCTCTTATCAAAACAGAACAGAGAGATTCAAATTGATATGGAAAAGTTTATACATTCAAAGGTTTGGAAATCCTTTTTTTTAGGTTATATATATAATAGTTTCTTCTGCTAATAGTAGAGCCTAATAATAATAGTGTGAGAGAATGAAAAAGGAATTAAACCACCTGACAGAATCCAATGACCATTACAAACACATATCAAATTGTCAACTAGACCGTCATATACCTACACTCTTCGATTGAGATACTGCCTCACCATGTAAAAGGGAAGAAAAATGTCTACCGGAAGTAAACAGAAACCAGAGGGATATCAATGTCGTTATCCTCGTCATCCTCACATGCTACGACCACGTCAATATGGCGACGGTATGGAGGCACTTCCACTTTAGCAACTTCCTTGGCTAGGTCAACCACCTTTCTATCCATCCTGTCCTTGTGCCTGGGGAACAGACTGTTGAAGAGCAAGCTAGTTCCACACGATATGCTGTATGCATTCAGACCCTTGTCCGTCAACCACTGCATCAGCTCCCTCAAGGTAGGATTGTCCTTGAGAACCCACCTATCCCACACAGTCCACGTCATATCTCTATGCTTGAAAACCTTTGGTGGGACTGGCTCTGCCATTGAAAATAGTGGAAGTGCCAAGTTTGCAAAAGTGTTCCTGTAATCCTCAACCTTGTGTCCTCCATCTATGACCTTGTATAGCTCCAGGCAAACAAGACCGGTTGCCATTGCTGTGGAGGTTGCAATTGCAGGTATGATTCTCCCAGCGATAAACTTAGCCTTCAACTTGTCAACTTCAGGAATACTGTAGTTCCTTGCTCGCATGTTAGCGAATCCAGCTATCAAGTCCATGTGGTAATTTGTGTCATCATCCTGCATAAAAATCAAGAGCCACTTAACTAAAAGGTCCACTAAAATAAAACAACAAAAGAAATATTTAATCGTTTCATGTTAAGGTGGCAAAGGTCAGTCCTTATCAATGCTTGCACAGACACTAGACGGAAGTGGGTACCACAAGATGTCTCACAGGTCAATAGACTCGGTAAGGAAGGGCTACACAACCATCAGGGCATCATAAGTATATGCACATTGCAGACTACTGGTCCAAAATCCTAAGCATATCGAAACAGCAATAGAGCATCATTCCACTGGTTAACTTGCAAGAATATAGACATACCTTCTCGAATTGTATTGGGTTCATTCGGAATCCAGAAGGCAACTTACTACTGCAGTCCTCCACCTTTCTAGTCAGATCATTGATAACTGATGCATCATCTATAGACGCAGAGGAGACGTGTGTTGCTTTCTCATCGGTTACGATATTAACTCCCTCCTTTGGTTGGAAATCCGGGACTATAACATTATTAACAGCAGTTGCACATTTACTAGGGTTCTTAACCCAGTCAGGAATTGGGATGCCAAATGTCTCAGCACGCAGGATGGATGCAGCCATGATAAATTGCAGGTGACTAAGGTCATCTACTGAGAACTCAAGAGGACGGGGGAAGCGCTTAGGCGCAGACCAGAATCTGGCCCCTGAGCTGGTTGAAGCATCCTCCGGGAATGTAAAGGTCAACTGCTTGACACGGTTGACAAAGTAGTCCTCAAACCTGGTTGCCACAAAACAAAATCAGTATGAAGCCAATCACATAATATCAAGGGGTATTTTTAAAGTCACAGAGAAAATATAGATCACACTTATAGGCATTTACTTTAGACGGGCCCAGGTGAGGCAGTCCTGGAAAGCTTCACATTTGTCCCTTTCGAGACACTCAATAACACGTTCCAAATTCTCCCTCGCCTGTGCATCACCTGCTTTCTTCATGGCATTGATATATTCAGTGGGATTGGACAAGTAGGAGTTCACTTCTGTTGGTGTCTTCTCGAGTAAGCCCTCAAACTCAGAGCGAGCCCACGTCAAGCAGTGATCAATGTTGTGTGGGAATGAGTGAACGGTGCACATTGGCGCCTGCTTTTCTGGTGGGTCCCTTGAGGCACCATAGTTCTCCGTCAAATGGGGAATAACCATCTGAGTGTTGCATTTAGCACCTAAAGTACCAGATTCCAGAAGTGGTTTCTGGAAATACAAGCACTTCTGATCCATGTATATCCTAGCGTTCACATTATCAAGTGCATTGACAACAACAGTCAGATTCTCCCAAAATGCATCATTAAACACACTTTCTGTTTCAGGAGACGCACGATTTTGAAGAGCTTCAATGTGCAAGTGTGGATTTATCAATGAGGCGGCAGAGGCAGCAACTGTAGACTTCGCCTGGCCAATGTTCCAATCTCTGAAAAGAAACTGTCTGCTAAGATTACTCTTCTCAATGACATCATCATCAGTAATCGTTAGCTTCCCTTGGTTATTGCAAGAAACTCCCATCAGAGCTAGGTTCTTCAGGAATTCACAACCAAGAGCACCAGATCCAACCATAAACACTTTAGATTCCTCAAGTTTCTTCTGAAGCTTGGATCCGAACACTGATATTTGGGCATCATACCGGCTATTCACTGGTTTCAAATCATTAGGATCCAATGGCTCGGCAGGAAGAGATTCAACAGAGTCAAAGTAAAAGAACTGATTCAAAGTACCAAGTAAAACATGTATGAGAATACAAAATAAAATAAAATATATTATATATATATAATTGAATAAACAATTTAAAGATGGGAACGCCAGAGAAACAACTTTCAGGATATTTCAAGGCTATTGA
Source organism: Papaver californicum (assembly GCA_023531435.1). Taxonomy (NCBI): domain Eukaryota; kingdom Viridiplantae; phylum Streptophyta; class Magnoliopsida; order Ranunculales; family Papaveraceae; genus Papaver; species Papaver californicum. Next base: position 687,515 of record JAJJMC010033089.1, on the reverse strand, counting down.
AAAGGAATAATCACAAAGAGGATGGAGCTTTCAAGTCCCTCACCTGATAAAGAGGATGAAACTTTCCAGAGCATGCTTTCACAACCTCTTGGCCCACAATACCACCAAACATGGCCGCCATGGGATTCAAAACAGCTTTGGAGCCAAAGGAAAATTGACGCAAAAGCTTCTCATCAATCTCATCTAGCCTTACATCACCTGAGGTTTCATTGATGGATTTAGAGACAGAAATCAGCTTCTGTGCATCCTCTTCTGATCCAGCAGCAGGGAAGCGTCCCAATTCTTCTATAAACTTATCCAATGCTTGAAAAGCCAAGTGCAGCAGAGGTGGACGATCGAACTTCGAAAAATCACTCAGAAGATAATCACCAGGATCATTCAGCGCTTCTCTCAGTGTCCTAAACTTCAACACCTTTGGCTGTTTCACCTGTGTGACTATACCACCTCTCACATACCCCCCATAGTTTGTAGTGTCCACGTCAAGTTCAAAGGAGTAAGGTCTGGCATTTTTGACCTTCCTTGGCTTTCCATCATTCAGTTCTGTCATCCCATGAACTTCCGAGAATACAACTAGGTCTCCATCTTGAAACTCCAGTCGCTCATCATCAACACAAGATACGAGTGCAGGATTGTCATTGCTGATGGATGCAACTATGCCCGTATGTGGCTCCTCTCCATCGACATCCACAACGGTAAATTCTGGACCAAAATCGCTGAACACAGAGCCGAAAAGGCCCCGAACTTCGGTTTTGATAAAAGATATTGCAGGCTTGTGATTATGACAGTATTCATCAAACTCAATGGCAGCCTCAAAGCCGATATCAGTAAATACCACAGCCTGCACAGGCAGAACATCATTAGCATGTGATATAAAATCACGTCAAAGTTTCAAATGTAATCAGACAAAGTCTTCAGATTTGAGCTGAGCATTACCTATATTTGACCATTTAGCAGAATCATGAAAATCACTATTCTACAACACAAGACCTTAGGAAGAAACTCAAGTAGCCAAAATTTATTATAAAGAAGTGTTCTACAGTCAGTACTCAGTATCACACCAATCCATGTCATGTTGAAGTTATAAATGCACATGCGAACTAATACAGAGTAACCTTCAACCTGATCATCATGAATTCATATGTCCAGAATAATGTCTACCAGACTTACTACAGGGTTACTAGTGTTCAAAAATTGAAAAGATCTATAGTATTTGAAAGTAAAGCATAACCTCGTGGTAAATAGATTATGTCCTAAAGCACAGGGTAAGAGCAGTTGATAATAAAACAGTTCATATTATATCATGTTCAATTATAAGCACAGATATGAACTTCATCGATTCAACAGCATGATCATGGTAAAGATGTCTAGAATAATGTCTACTAGGCTTACTAAAGGGTAATGGTTTTAAATAAAGTGTATCCTCGTGGTGAAATAACTGTGTCCTAAAGCACCGGTTTATGGTGTTCAATAATAAAATAACCACAGCATTTTACTCATGGTCAATAAACTGCTTCCTAAAGCAGAAGAAATTACTGAAAAGAATAGCCATTAATAAAGGTACCTGGTAGTTGGAAAGCTGCTCCTTGGACAGTTTCTCTGTTAAGGTTGAAACAGCTACCGCGTTGTTCAACTCTTGCAGCTTTTGCACAGAAGCAAGGGCCCTATTCTTTCCCACATCAGTCTCGGCAAAAAGAAAGTTGCCAGATAAGTCCCACAGCTCCACTGTCCCTTCATCGTGAAGTGTTACAGATTTGACACCAGCGAGAATAAGATTCTTTGCTGCAAACATGAAATCACACACGACAGGACTAAGAATATGAGATAACGATCAAGAAGCACAAATGCACCTTTAACACATCATTACACTAGATTAGTTGATGCACATGTATTAAGCATTGAGCAACAAGTATTAACAATCTTTCCACAAAATCTTAGAGCACACACTAATACCTAGACTTAATGTTATATTAAACAATTTAGTTTCACACAAAAAAATTCAGTGATTAAATGAACTGAAGAAGACCATGAATCCAGAAGTTTGAACACTAGACCGTTGTTAGAACCAGAAAACTCAGTTAAGCAAAACAAATTCAATGACAAAACGAGCTGAACAAGTTCAAAGAACAAATCAGATCAAATGCATTCACATTTTATCAGTTACTATCTAAGTACGATAAAACTTCATTTTTCTCATAATAAAATTCAGTAACTTGTGAACATTAACAATAATAATATCTACAAATTTCAACACTAAACTAGAAGGGGGAAAAAAACAGGAGGTCAAAATGTATACCAATTTCTGCACCCAATCCGTTCATCCCAGATATAAGCACATTAGCCCCAAACAGCCTCCTCATCGTCTCACGTCCATATACCGCAAGTTGCCGACTATGAAGATCTTCATCAATATCATTTGAGCTTCCATCACCCATCGCCATTGGTGTATCTAGATTAGTCACCACAATATCTCCACTACTACCACTATTAAAATTCCCACTACTATTCTCGTTACCACTACTGTTATTGGTAGTATTCTCAGTAGTTGAAGAAATCATACAATCGATCCTCGACTTCTTAAGTAACGATTCTCCTTCCCCCGTGTTGATGTTGTTGGTGTTGTCTACTAACACAGTAGTAGCTCTCTTTTTAGGAAGCATATAGTTTAACAAACTGTTGAAAACCCAACCACACCCCATCAATAAGATTATCACAACAGTCAAAACACTCAAGAAACTTAGATTCGTATAATCATCATCATTAAATAACCTAAGAATGAGTGAGGAAGACAAAATCGAAAACCCTAACAACAACCCAAACAGTAATTTCAGACTCATTTGGATTAGGGGATTTCTGATTATAAAAAGAAAAGCAAAGAATATAAAGTAAAGAAAAAAAAAAGAAAAGGATTGATTGATTGAGTAAAGAGGAGGGTTAAAACATTACCGATTGGAACTTTGGTGAGCAGCAAAGAATGAGATTCTCTTGAGAAAGAAAGAAGAAAGTAAAGATCGAGGAATCTGGAAGTTATTGTCGGAGAAAATCTAAGTATGGCGGTGTTTAGGGTTTTGAAGAGTGAAAATGGGAATTTAGGGCATTGGAGTTTGCTGCATTTCTGTTGTATCGTCTCATCCTCTTTGTAGTGTGTCTACTCTGCCTGAGGAGAGAGGAGAGAGGAGTGAAGAGGACGTGGGCCGAGAAACAAGGGATTTATTGATAAAAACAGTTTTGGACTAAGCCGGCAGCAAGGGGGGGCATGAGTCCCATGTTCATTTTCATTTGTGAAATTAACATTTCTGCTTACAGATTCTAAGCACAATTCACAGCTAAGCCACCTCCCTCCCCCACTCCCAGCCCAAAAAATCATCAATATATATCTATTTTGAGATAGTCCTACGTGAAACTATCTGGTCACATGTGAAATCCGGAAGATACACTATATTTTCGGGATACAATCTGGTCACATGTGAAATCCGGAAGATACACTATATTTTCGGGATACAAATGCTTAACACGAGCATTTGATCAATTGTATTAAAACCCTCTAAAATCCGCCATTTTTCTGTGAGTTCTACAGTGTCCTTCGACAATACAATTTTTTTTGTGAAAAGCAATTAACGAAGGACTACCAACCTTCACTATTTTAAATTGTATTCATCTCAACAACATCAACCTTTGCCCTCATTACAATGTTGATCCATAAACTGCTATACACGTCCTCCTTCAGTGCCAAGTTGTTGTAATAACTTAGGGAACCTTCTTGCTTGACTAATAAATCAATCAAATATCATTCATATTTCTCCAAACATCCTTAACCATCAGACAACAATCCAACATATATTACAAACAAAAGGCCCAACCAATATCATCACCTCGTTGATTTTTTTGTTTTGGTCCTTGTGGATAGCCACGAATGAACTCATTTATCGCAAAAAAAGAAAAAAAAAACAGAAAACATTATGCAGATGACTTCAACATGAATTCACTTGGGTAAAACATATTCTGCCTCCTCTGTTACCTGATATGCCACCTTTTGTAAACCCAAACATCGCTACATGATTAAAAATAACCATCTAGGTAGGATGGGTTGCCCCTAATATAGAATGGGTGCTGAGTAAAAATGGGCATATTCCCTTTAAATTAGTGGTGCATGAGTTATTCAATGGATGCAGCGTAAAAATGATCCTACTCACCTCAGATAAATAATTCATCCACTTTTTTGAACAAATACAAAGAAAGACGGATACATCCGTTTAAAATTAGTAATTCATCGAATTTTTAAATGGATACAAAAATTTTACATAAAAGAACACAAGTATACGATCACATTCGATACAAATCGAAGCATTTTTTATATAGAGAATCCAAACCCAGACAAGTCATATTTACTAGATTTATATAGAGAATCCAAACCCAGACAAGTCATATTTACTAAATTTATATAGAGAATCCAAACCAAGACCCGGTTTATCCTGGCTTCTTATTTGGAGAAACAAATAATATTATACTTTTTGATAAATTTAGTATTAGTTGGCTAGTAAAATTCTTTGTCTTTCACTACCTATAATTTTGATAAAAAAAAAAACCATGTCTAAAATATATAGGTAGCCTAGACTAAAAAATATGTCAGGCCAACTATCTTTAAAGCCCCTCCCTATATTTGATTCCTAGTTCCGCCATGCTTCTGTGCAGTTAGCAAAAGGATATTGGACAAGTCATAATTTGATGATCGAAATTTTGATGGCATTGGCCAAGTAACAAACACCTTCTCAATTGAAAAGATGAATTGGAGCATTAACGTGATCTTTTTTTCCTTGTCCATTGCACTTTCACATTGAGACGGTTTATTTATTTTTTTTTATTTTTTTTTGTAGTTTCTCTTTCTTGGATGCCGTATACTTATGCTTGAAAACAAATGAAAAAAAAATGCTATATACTCTTTGTATTTTACGTCCTTACCACTAATCTATCGAAAAAGGGCCTACGAACTTGTATACTTGCAAGTCTTGATAGTGGGTCACAAAGACTAGCACCTTGTTTACATTTTTCTTTGGCCGGATGCTGATTATCATCCGGCTCGAAGGTGAGTTAATAAGTCAGATTCAGATTTGCACGAGCAGAGGCAGGGCCAGCCCATGATAAGGGTAGCCAGTCGCGTACTTTGCTGAGCTGACTCTGAAGCCCATTTTTACCTATTCCAAACAGTCTAACCGTAACTCATAGAACTTTGAAACTCTCCATTCAGACTATTTTTCCAACCTGGAAAGTCTGAATTTGTTACTGTTTATAGAACTTGAGCTACATTCTATAAATGAACAAACTGCCTTATGCAGTGTTAAAATACTCAAGAACTCCTAGAGTCCTAGACCTTTTAAAATACAGAAATTGGGTATTACTTGGAAACCAAGTCTTAATATAAACGTAAAACTCTTATAAATGAGCCAATACCTTCCCTCATTCTTAACTGCAATTACATACAAAATTCTTGTTTATTTCTCTGCTCAAGTTTGTTTAGGAATCTTGTTTCTAGTTTTATTTGGAATCTTGTTTCTAGTTTTATTTGGAATTTGTTCTCTATTAAGACTTCAATTTCTAGGCACATCGCCGGACCACAGTACCTAATCGTAAGCACAACATTTCTGATAATTCTTTGTATTCTTGTTTAATTTCCCATTGTTTTCATTGTTTCTGATATAAAGTCTTTGGGTGTTTGTGAAGTAGCTAATCGTAAGCACAACATTATGAAAACGATGTTGTAGCATTCTCAATTTTGTAGTTGGTTTTGGTTTTTGAACGTTAACGCTTCAAACATCTTTTGCAGGAAAAATCTGTCCTAGGGCAGCAGAGAAAGGCTCGTGTAAGTTTCTATTTATCATCTGGTTCTGTTTTATGTTAAGGTCGTGAAAAAATTTAATTTTTGTATTTTGATTCATATGTGTACCTTGGAACCACATTTGCAGAAACGTAGACAGAAGAAGAAGAGTCTGGAAAGTACCATGAGTACAGATCAGTGCCAAACTCGTACAGTAAGCTCCTGTTGAATCTTTTTCTTTAGTTTTATGTGTATATTAGTTTTGGTTTCTGAAAACTTGCTGTTGTAAGAATTTCAATTTGTTGTCTGAATCCCTTACTTCACAGCAGCAAGAAGATTCTAAGATGAGAGTTAGTGCACAGGAGGAAGAAAAGCAGAGTACTACCATCTTGGGGACCCTTGGAGTAAAAAGGAATAAAGAAGATGGTGTCGTCCAAGGGGGAGACAGAAAAAGAAGGATAGTTGTATGGGGCGAAACCGCCGAAAATTGGGAAGTGGATGAGGTTGAAACAGAAGATGACATGATGGCAGCAGAACTGACTGAGAAGTTCAAAGTTTTATGTGGAATTTTCAAAGAAGTTCTGGGGGATAGGGTTAGTGAAGTCATTGTAAACCCATATCCAGAGTTCTTTGAGAAACAAAATTGGATCTATAATGATGATGAGCCTTAGGACCAGTTCAGGTATTCAAATTTTTATTATTTTTATTATTTTTATTTTTCTGCTTCCTTTTGAGTAACTCTTTATGTTTTAGTTTAATTTATTTTGAATGTTTGGTTGGCAGGTGGGTGATACTATTGATTTTGTCATGGATATGGAGCCATGGTTGATTACAGACAATTGGTGACTGTTTCTTAATCTGCTGATTAACACCAATCCAGAAATAATATCCAAGTAAAGCCGTACATTCTGCATCGTATAACAAGGCATATTGTCCATGTACATAATCTTAAGTGTTATAATTCTATACAAAGTGAAGCTCAGGATTCGGCACTGCATCTGTCGTCAAGTGAACGACTAAATCTACTCGTAAGCAAACAACGTTAATAAACAAAAGTTTCTAGTTCACCACTCTATGTTTCAGTTGTTCACTAGCTAAATCTTTTCTTTACATGCTCAGTACAAGAAACAAACACTAAAAACAGTCAACCAACACCATTAACTACCATTCAAACTACATTCTCTTTAACATAGTCAACTAACGATTAAGCCTAAAAGTAGAACCACTTAAAATATATGGTTTGAGGCCATATTCTAGTGAATAACAAGAACAAGCTAAATAGTGTCGATGTAGGCAGTTCACAACTTAGACTAAACTAGTCCAAAAGTAAATGTTAGGGTGAGAAACATAGTAGGTACCATGTACCGTTAAACAAAAACAATTTGATATCAATACTTGCCCTGCAACAGTTGGAAATATTTTAACAATTTGATATCAATACTTGCCCTGCAACAGTTGGAAATATAGTCAGAATACACATGCAAAGAATCCAGTAATGTCCATACTGGCAGATGTCACGGTAGTTGGATGTCAACCACCGTTGTCAAACAAACATTTTTCGTAGGTAGAAACTTTTTTTAAGTTTTTTGTTTTTTTTTATATAAACCTTCAACTTTTAGATATTTTAGAGTCACTTTGTATATGTTTAGCTAAGTTTACATACAGATTTTTTACCAAATAACTGAACTTATAATTGCTAGAGAACTTATATTCGGTATTCTTAGTCGATCGAGAGAATAAACATGATGAACTTAACCATGCCGGTGGAGAATTAGTTGCAGAGGGAATGTTGTATTAGAGAGCTAATCAATCATTAGTGGAGACCGTCCGTGTAAAAAATCTGAGTGAAAAACCAAATCTTCAACTTATATTGTTCGTTAGAGTGTTTCATCTGAGCAAACTCCGAGTAGAATGATGAGCTACACAACCTCGTACCATTTTAGCACTATTTTTTAATCTTTTGAGTGATAATTTTATCAATTATGAGGGTGACATCAAAATTGCGAATGAAGACGTCAATAGTACACGCAACAATACAAGATGAGAAAATCTACGTTACAAGGTAAGAAAAATACAACCACAAGAAAAAGTAAAAAAAGTGAACTTTTATGAATGTTATGTACAAAAAGATAATAAAGTTGTGAAGAATCAAGTGTTAAAGTCTATTTCATAGAACATTCTCATTGTATACCATATTTATTCGTGTTTACATTATCATAGAATTAAAAAAAACGAGAAAAAATTAAAAAGAAAAAGAAAAAAAACCCTACTACATATGTATTAATATTCATTCATAAAGGTAAAAGACTGCAGTGAAAAAGAAATCTAAAATTTTTTTTCAAGAAAACAACAAGTTAAAAGATACAAGGTTTAAAATAGTTAATTTTTATTTTTATTAACCGAGCAAAAAATATAAAAAAATAAAATACAACAGGTGATTGGATGAAAAAAATAATAATTTACGTTTTTTTTTTCTTTTTTATTAAACAAAGGAATTTCAATATCATCGGATTAAGAAAATAACATAGATGGAGAATAATGACGAACTCATTTTTAATAAACAAATTTTCATTAATCCAGTTAGTATTTTTATTTATTTATTCTCCTTGGTGAAAAGAAAGAAATGAAAGGGAAATTTTCTTTCTAAGAATCTTGATTTAATTTTCAATTCTTTTGCTTTTTTTGCATTCGGCTTTGAGACCTCATTTTAAGACCTGAAAGTTGATTTTCCCAAACCTCTTTTGGAAACTTTGATGTTTGCATAACCTCTAACTCATGGTTGTTACCAACCAATAAACCAAGTTCGTAATCGTAATTATAACGCGAAACCGGATCAGAAAGCGTCTTGTAGGCTCTACGAAGCTCGACAAATCTTTGAGTAAATTCTTGTTTTCTTGAAGGGTCAGGACAAATATCAGGATGATATTGCAGAGCCATTCTTCTATAAGCTTTCTTTATATCTTCATAATCGACATTCTTGTTTGCATCAAGTGAAAGTACCTCGTAAAAATTTGTTTTTCTTTCGATGCTCAAGGAATTGCAAGTGCTGTTCATTCTAGATAAATTTGTAATCGGCCTCTTGCTGCATAAATTTTCTGACCCTATTGATAAGAAATCTGATTTTCTTATATTGTGTTGCAAAGCTAAAGAAATCTCCATTGGAGACAGTTTTAGTTAGCTAGGATAAACTAGTCATAGTTGTTTCATTTCTTTGCTATTTAAGAGACTTTAGTTCATTAGATATGCATCAAAATTTTATAGGATTTTTTGCACATTAATTGCCTAATTTCTTTTTCCCCAATGCCGATTGTTTGTCGCATCATCATAATCAGAATCCATCTTAAATCCATTGAATACAAAGTATATATACACCATCTCCATATTACATACATAGTCCAATTTCCAGGTTATAAATAAGCATGCCCCATGAATTCAAAGCAGATTTTAGCTTCTCCATCTCTTCTTGTTTCTCTTGGAAGGAAGCATTAGACGTTAAACGACTAACATCCATTATCACTGGTATACAACAGTTGCAGAAAAATCAAAGTCAATCCACTGACTATTTCTAATTAGAGTTCCTACTGCTTCATCGGAGATGCGACATTATGGGTCTTCGATAAGTGAATATCCATGCCATTGTTGTCAGACTCGGTAACATCCCCATCAACTCTAGTCTTCAGAAATGATGCAAATTGGGATACAACTGGATGCGGGCATGAAATTTGTGGAATAACTACAATTTCAAGAAAACTCTCCGTCCTTGAGAAGATGGCAGAATCCTCGCTACCAACAAAATCAATGTCCTGCCGCGCCGGGATTAGAAGCAGTGACTTCGGGAACAAAAAAAACATTAAATATTTGGTTTGACATATTTTTTATTTTTGTTTGTAATAATTTCCCACAAGACTGATCACATTTCCAAAAAACTTGGTTCCTACTTTTTGTCTAAGATCTATGCCCAGGGCCGGCCCTGAGGGATAAGCAGGACAAGCTCCATTTTCGCACAACAAAAGATGGGTGGCAACTAAATATATATTTTATATTTGGGGTTTTGTATATAATAAATAATTGTCGAAGATTTTTACACAATTTATATAAAATATAAGGGTAGAAATTTAACGATATTAATGAATTTTTTTGATAATATAGAACAATGGTCTCTAGAACTACATCTAGGTACATATATTAGCCTATGATTTATGTAATTACAAGGGTTTGATAAAATCCAAGCAGCCGTGTGGTAATGAGATTAATTAGGACTTTAATAGTTTTCTACTTTCTTATTATACTTCTTTCATTCTAATTCGCTTGCATCTTTTATTTGTATTTTTCAGTATTTTTTTTCCGAATCAAATTTTTTACGAAATATAAATCTTTGACTGATGTTAAATTTTATATGGTTGATTGATTTAGGAAATCAAATTTTTAATTTATCAGTAATTGAACTGAATTTGTTTACATATTACATACATAGTCTAATTTCCAGGTTATAAATATATGTTTTTCTTACATTTAGTTAGTCTTTTTTGTACGGTATAAGATTACCAAACAATATGTAAAATAATAATTATCGTTAAAAAAAATCCAAAAAACTCAAGCGGCCGAAGGCCCCCTAGTCAGATTTAGTATCATCTAGTATACAAAAATTTATCCTTTATACATTGAAGTTCTAGCTTCCCTCACTTAGAAAAAAACTCATTTTGAATCTCTAAAAAAGGGTTAATTGGTTTTTGGTACTCATGTTTTGACCAGGTTTAGTGTTTGGTCTAACATTTGTGCAACTTAGTGTTTGGTACCTGGACTGGATGTTGACTACTATTGACTGTTATTGACCTAAATTTAATTAATTTTATAGAATAAATAATATCTAGTTACAATTGTACCCCTGAAGTGGGGTTCAATTAACCTTGGGTGCCTTATCCCTTTCTTATAACCTAAATGAAATTAGGTTTGTTCTTCCCCAATTCATTTCACGGTAGCAAAGAGAGAAATTGAGAAGATAGCGAGGGAGAAAGCAACAAAGAAGATAGGTTTATAAGAAATGAGAGAGGTGGAAGATGGGTTCGATGAGTATAACGATTTGGCTGTCTGTTGGATTTGAAACAAAAAGGAAACAAGATCTGCTGAGAATTGAGTTTGTAGCTTGAGTTTGATGTTGCTTGCAGTTAAAGAGGAACGTGATGCTGGTGGTTCGATATTGCTAGCAGGTTCAAGGTCGTTGTTCTTGGTTGTGAATGGTTTTGATTGTGTGATTTGAAATTGCAGAAGAGTTGTTAGGGTTGCTAGGTTATGTTGTTGAGATGGAGCTCGACAAGATGAGAGAATTGATGGGTTCAAGCAAGAATATGTTGTTGAGATGGAAGTGAATTTGAAAATGAGTGAATCTGTGATGGTGGTCTGTGTAGAACTCAGGGGAGAAATGATGTTCTGGCCGTGAATAGAGAAGTACAGATGAAGAACTAGAAAGGGTTATGGCCGGAAAATAGGAATAATTTGTGTCTGAATTTGATAATACAATGATGGTTGATTTGAATGAAACACTGCAGTGAGAGGAGCTGATGCCATCGATCTACATGGTTTAACAAAGAAAGAAATAATTTCTAATTTAGGGGTTTACTGTGGTGGAAGAGAAGAATGAGTCCTTGAATTGTTTTGGGTTGATTTCAATAATAAGAAGAAGTCACTGGTGGTAGTTGTGTAGTTATATGTTGTGGAAGGGATTTTAATGTTCTTCTGATTATGGTTCAACGAGTCCACAGCAGGAAAGGAAGAAATTGCTGAGAGAAAGAAATAATGGAGTGAGTTGCTGGTGTTTTAGGTCATAATTTGGGTTGTAATTTAGCTGATAAAGGTGCAAGTTGGATATTTCTCTTGGTTGTGGTGATGTTGTAGTGAAATTGGTGGTCTGTGATTTGGAATGGAAGAAGAAGTGATGGGAACTGTTGTTGCTTTTTAAGGGGATTTGAAGCTGCAGGTGGTGTTGTTGTTAAAATGAGAATCACTGCCTGAATTTCATTAGATGAATGTTATGATCGAATTGTGCAGGAAAGCATCTACAATAAGGTTTATCTGAGATGGTTTTGATTAATGGTTGTGATGCAAACAAGCATCAGGGATAGAATGGACTCAAGTGAAGGGTATAATAGTAAATGTATACATATTTATATTGTAAAATTGATTAAAATTACACTTAACCGAGTCAACTCGGGTCAACATCCGGTCCAGGTACCAAACACTAATGTTGGTCAAATGTTAGACCAAACACTAAACCTGGTCAAAACCTGAGTACCAAAAACCTATTAACCCAAAAAAAATGTGATAAAATGTTACATAGTGATAATTATATCAATTAAGTTTCTGCTTAACTTTTTTCTTTATCGGGGAAAAAAGAAAACTATTCGCTTCGGAGGCAAAATGTTCTCGGAAACCATCATGTCTATGCCAGCCAGAAAAGGTTTGTAAATTGATGCCGGAGGACTCAAGCACACTACCGAAGAGATTGTTTGTACATGATCTGTGTTGTAAGTTCTGGGTCTAATGCCCCTTCCCCTTTTCAATTTCGGAACTGAAAATTTAGTTAAGATCTCCATTATTTGTAAGGCATTTCTTGATTCAGTTTTCGACTTTGATATATATAAAGCAAGGAGAACCATAACAGTATGTAAAGTTATGCAACAAGCAAGGACTTTATGATTCCAGTGACCCTAAGTTAAGACGCTATATATAGCTTGACGAAATGTTTGGCAGTTCCTCGGAAGCAACTGATATATAAATAGCCTCCGGAAGGACAACACACAATTTCCGCATATTGAGGTGTAAAACGTGCCGATCCTGCACATCACAGCCCATAAAGTCACGTGTTTAGCGTACTGTGCATCATACTGTATTGTGCTAAAGATTTAAGCGTGTTGTGATGTGCCGTGTTAGACGACTGCGGTGTAGTGCCAGAAAAATAATCGTGTTGTGCCGTGCTAGCCCACTTATTTTATGTCTTTCAAATAAAAATATTTCTTAGATATTTAGATATGACTTAGATATTATGTATATTATTGTAGAAATACGTCAAGATAACGAATATAAAATATCATATATGGGTTAAAATAAAGATTTTTTAGTAAAATATACATAAAATGTGATGTATTGTACTGTTTTGTATAATGTTTTATGGATGTTATGACGTGCTTTCTTAACGTACTATGATATACCGCGTATTGTGTCGTACCAATATACCCATTAGTCTGGCATAGGACATCATATTAACTAAAGTGTTGTGTCGTGCAGTGTCAAATCACGTATTGTACCATGTTGTGATGTGTTATAAACATGCCGACAAAGCCCAATATACCCCTCTACCACGACTATCTTCTGTAAATTTTTTAATATGCAAAAGCCACATTTCATTCGTGTCAATATTTTGACAAAATACTATACAAACGCACCAACCAAACATCTGTATCGAGGAAAATGTGGTCACTGGCTGCGGATGGACCCTTTTTTTCAGCAGCATTTCATGGGAAAAACCACATTAGTGATACAAACGTTATATATACTGGATTGTATCCGTTAAATTTAGAGCCTTCTAATTTTAACCAGACATTATTTTTAGTAAAGTTTACCCGGTATTATCTGACCGTTTTTCTGGTGAGACTCTCAATTAAGGTTGTTCCAAAACAATATAAATTTTACTCACCATAAAAAGTTAATTCATTTGCTTTTGTGATTTCCATCATTTTATCATCACCTACACGAATAAACCTAATTATTCGAGAGTAAAAGCGAATCATCATGGCAAGGAAAATCACTGCTTTCTTTGTGATGTGCATTGTTCTTGTTGCAACCTTTTACGTGCACGAAACTGCGGCCGCTGTTGATGCTACCGAAGAATTTCGTTCTTGTTTCAATACTTGCAAAGACGAATGCCTGGCTGCTCAAAGTGGTCAAAACACACACTGTGAAATCAAATGCGATAACGAGTGTGCATCTATGGAAAAGCTACGTAAGTTGCATTAGTATAGATACTTCATTCTTTTTTTTTTCTTTTTTTTTCTTTTCAGGTAATCAGAAATTGATTTTTGTTGTTTGCAGATAAAATCAACACCGTGGTAAATAATTAAAGAGGCGCGTATAATAATTATAACGGAAGATGTTAAAAAAGAGTACTACGAGTGTAATCGATCCATGGAAGAAATTAATCTATTAAAAATGATCTATATTTTCATTTGTAATAACCCTGAAATTGATTCAGGTAATTAAATTGTCAAATAAGATTTTGGATTTTGCTCTATTTTTTATATATATACGGATTTTGAGCTCGCCCATACGGTGGTATCGACATTGTTTTGGTAACTAGGTAACATATAATCATAATGAGCCTGCAGGTACCTGCACCTCATTAAGAATTCAAATCACACTATTGATTTAAATAAATTGAGATGTGATTCTCATAAAAAAGATAAAAAAATAAAAAAATAAAAAAATATTTCTTCTGTTTCAAGAAAATTGATATTTTGATTTTTTTTATTTGCCTTTAGATAAAAAAATAAAAAATAAAAATATTACATTTTTTGAAACGGAGGTAATAATAATTACGAATTTAACAATCATATCTGCATTTAGATAGTCACAAATTTTTTAATCGAGGTTAATGTTAAGAATGAATCCTAAAGAAAAAGAACTTTTTTGGGTTTAACACGTGAAGCTAATAACCCCGCTATAAGGGCGACTAAATACATAAGAAAATACTGCTCTACTTACATCTGAAGGGCTTTATAGACTAGGAATAGGATTGAGAATCTTCTTAGAGAATGGTTCAATATTGTATGGGTACTCGTCTTGAGAATCTATTTAGTCCGATCAACTTATAGATGACAATCTGGGATGTTTGTTGGAAGATCCAAATTTTTATGGAGAAGTCCTAGGTGATAATTTAATAAACGAAAATGAAGAATCATATCAAAGAGAGGATAATATTGCATCAAACCAACAAGTATTGCGTTAAAAAATTCAAAAATCCACCTTGTATGCGTTTGTATGTGATTGTTGGAAAGAAAACCTCCATTTTTGTGTGCATTTAATGTTGTCAACATCCCGAATCGGTGGATAATGTAGTAAATTCATTTTATTATTGAGCAACAACAAAATTGAGCCATAATACACATAAGAATTGTCCTTTCCCAACTGCACCCTCAGCGAGTCGTTTACTCATTAATTCATTTTATTCTTTCTGCGACTCCTTTGGTCAGTGCTTCTTTGTAAACACTTTTTAATTAATGAATCCAATGCCTTTTCTTCTATTCTTTTTCTATATGTGTGGCTAATCTTCTTATCTAGGGTGTAGGAGGAAACTATTTTTGATGTTTGACAATTAATATTTATTTCTTAGACGATATTACTTCGTTATTGAGCTATTATTGACTAATAATTTTCTCTTCTTATAAAGCTTTGTTTTAATTGTCTGAGTAGTTTTCAATTATTGATATTTAATAAGCGAAGGAAAATTAGACTTTTCAAAAACGACAAAAATTGTAATATTATGATTTTAAAACGTTTTATCTTCCAAAACATAAGATTGGGTTCGAAACTGTTTTGAGTATTTGAAAGTAATTATTTGAGATAATAAATTGTTAATTTTGCAAATATCAGATGTAGTGGAATCTGAAACCTTAGACCTCCTCTTCCCGGTTAATTAATTTATATATATATTTTATCTTTTTATTTGTTTACTTTATTTCACTAAAAAAATCATTCTTTTTGTTTTTAGCACATCAATTAATTAAAAACTAAAAATTACATTCCGAAATTCTTGTGGAACGAACTGTGCTTGCACACATCGACAGTCGTGCTCTTGCGGTATACAATTAAAAATCTCATCACTAAACCAAATAATAAATCTGTCTAGTTGGGATCAGTATCTATATCTACCACAGATATTTTCATGTGATATCGAAATTAATTAAGATTTTATTTCTTCTAGAAGTTCGTTCTAACCTCCTCGGTGGAATTACGCCTGCAAAATAAGTGAGTATGATCCTTGCAGCTCTGAACGTATTGTCCCAATACCCTGGAAAGGTAGTTGCTAGCTTTTCCAACTCCTCCCAAGCATGCTTAGCGCAAGCTGTGTACAATATGTGCGCTCTCGTATTTGGTTGACACGAAAGTTTTATTTCGTTAAGAGCTTTCTCGTCTTTCACATAGTCTATGATTTCAGTCTTTTCTAGGAAACCCACAGACCTTGATTTATCAAGTAAGTGTTTAAACAAACTTTTCAACTTGTATAATTGTTCATATTATATCGAAGAAGTTCATGATCAATTTTAATTTTATATAGATTTGATGTCACGGAATCTATCACATTAATAACAATAAGCAGTATCATTCAAACTAAATGACATAAAAAAATAAATAATTGTAGAAGTTGGATCTAACCTTCCCTTTCTTCAATAGAAGCAGAAGCTGCTCCTAAGTTTCCCTCTAATTTGCGCCAAGCTTCATATGCATGGTCGTCGTCGTAATTTTTTTTTAACATCTCCTTTTCACATGACATTTTAAGGATCGACAAAGCTCTGTGATTCATCTTGTATGCCCAAGATCATCTGTTAAGTTTCTGTTTCTTTGGTAATTCTTTGTTGAATCATCATTTTTGATTTTTGAGAAACTAAAAACCTAATAAACGATTGTTAATTTCCTATCTATGTACAGAAAAAAGACAGAACAATATCCAAATTATAGAAGTTCAATATCAAAGAAAACAAGGGAGCACAACTAGTGTTATGAAGAAAAACCGCGGGGCAAGTACTGTTAAATCAAGAATATAATGTATGATCTGACACTTGAAGAAGTTTCAAGGTATGCAAAGGCCCAAGATGGCTGTTGCAGCATTATGAAGACATTTTGTTTGCTGAAATATAATGTCACAAGAATACAAATAAAAGAATTTTTGGATCGATTTGACCGGCCTCAGACGCTGGTGCCTTCTTTCTTGTGGTAGCTTCAAGCGCAAGTGGGACTGTTCCACCTAAGATTTATTAACAAAATGTATCTACTATATATAATAATACTAAGTTAATTATAAAAATATGTCTCATGTATTAAACACATAATAAAAACTTTTTAGATCTTTTTTTTTTGCTATGTCAAAAATTGTATGAAAAAAAATAACTTCAGTTATAAAGATATTTACCGAATCATGGACTCGAAACCAAGTTAAATAGCAACAATATCCACTGTGTTCATGGACCCGTTTTAATTCCTCGGAAGGCCTGACAGAAGGCGAAGATGATTTTTGGCATGTAGATGCGCAACAAGATATATCACAATATACTTTAAATGAATGAGATAGTGTTATAAACTGTGATATTATTCGAGCATATTGCTAGGAACCATATGATGGCGTCTACCTAGCTAGTCGTATTACCTTCCTCCAAAAGCGAAGTTAATGTTGAATGTACAAAGTACTAAAAAGGTGCAAGAATTTAAGAACTACGAACAATAAGAACATATTAAGTGAAACATTATTGATCATTCGGGCACGTTTTGTAATAGCCATATCTAGCATGTTTTGTTCATGTATCATATACTCATTATAAACAGCAAAAAACATCTATGAAACAAATTCAGGTAGATCTTAATTTTAGAAATTCACAAACTAGAATTATTTAAAATGTAGGTTTAGAAACCCTAAAAAGATCATCTATATATACTAATCCAAACTACACAGTAATTTGCTTTCTTATTATAAACTTTGTCTCTCTCAATCTCAAGTTCTATCTCTCAACCAGGCGTTCTGTACTTCTGTGTGAGCAAGTGAAAAAGGTAATTCCTCCATCCCCATTTTTCTCCCTTCGGTTTGGTTTTCATTTTTCTTTTCTCTTGCCTTTTATCATCTTCTAAAACTGTATTTGGGAAAACAGTTCAGTAAATGCTGACTGAATCTTACAGGAATTATCAACGACTTATATTAAATATATATATATTAATCATGGCATGTGAGGATTATTCAGTTGATCATGATTTATTATATGAAAGTTTATTCGGTTATATGAATAAAGAAGAATGACTTTCGATTCCTCCTATGGAAGATGAAGATTTTTTGTCATCAATGATAAACAACGATGCTACTACAAATCTTGGAAACTTTTTTGACAAAGAAGACGTTTTTGCTGAACAAACAAAGCCAAGAGGATATTATGTTATGAAGATTAAATTTATGAACAAGGTGCTTAAAGAATTGATTATACCAACATCTTCTGATAATAAAGAACATAACAAGATTTACAATAGCGGACGTGGAAAACAGTTAAAGGTGTTGAAAGAAGCGCTAACACCAGCTGATCATGAAGAAGAAGAAGAAAAGAAAAAGATTTCGTCTGATGAACAACATAAGTTTTCGGAGGAACATATTGAAATTGTAAAAAGAAAACTGCAAGATGGATATGAAAGGATAGTCAATGGTAAGTATCAAACTAGTTTCTGTTTCTTTGGTAATTCTTTGTTGTTACATCTGTCTTGATTTCTGAGAAATTAAAAACCTAATAAACGATTGTTCATTTCCTACTCTATGTGCAGAAGAAAGACAAAAGAGGATTCAAATTATCGAAGTTCAACATCAAAGAAAGCAAGGGAGCACAAGTGTTATAAAGAAAAACCGCGGGCAAGTACTGTTAAATCAACAAGTACGCTTCGACAATTAAAGAAGTTTCACAGTAAGCAAGGCCCAAGATGACTGTTGCAGCATTCTGAAGTCGAAACTGTTTGTCTGCTGAATTAATAGAATGTAACTAGAACTACGTGAGGGGCTTGATCTCGCTTGAGTACGTAATTAGGCAGCCGCTAGTATGGGAAGAGCCATTAGCGGCTCAGTCCCAATAAATTAGAAAATAGATATTTCTTTTTTATTTTAATGTTGATACTCTTGTACAGATGATATAAAAGAAAAACTTTGTACTAAATATTTTCTCAATATACATAATACAGTAGATGAATTTTGAACTGAAAATTGTTGAAGTGGTCACTTGTTTTAGGTTTTCTTCTGATTTTATATCTTTGATTAGTCTAATCTTCAAGAGTATGATATGTGTCTCATCCTGATTAGTAAAGTTCTAATGAATGCGCTAAATTTGCTGTCTCGAGACGAGGTCTGTCCCTTGTGGGCTAACCTTTTAATTGAAGTTCACACCAGCAAAAGAACTAGTTATGGTAAGTCTTTTTAAATTGGCTGGTTGAACAACAATTATCAACTTAGTAGCCTGACTTGTTATTTAGGATTGCATTCCAGGAATTAACTTAGCAGTTAACTTTTCATGGGGTTGGTTAGTGTTGAGTTGCCCTGCATCAGAAGGCTTGACATAACGCGAAGATGATTTTTGGCATGTAGATGCCTAACAAGATATACCACAATACTCTTTAAATGAACGAGATAGTGCTAAAAACTGTAATATTATTCGAGCATACTGCTGGGAACTATAAGATGGCTTCTACCTAGCTAGTTTTATTACCTTCCTCCAAGAGCGAAGTTAATGTTTAATGTACGAAGTATTAAAGAGGTGCAACAATTTAAGAACTATAAACAATAAGATTATAATAAGTGAAACACTATTGATCAGATTGACTATGAAACTCACTATCATTTGGTCACGTTCTGTACGTAATAGCCATTTCTAGCATGTTTTGTTCATGTATCATATACTCATTAAACAGCAAGAAACATCTATGAACAAACTCTAAGGTTCCATGCTTTATGGCTGCCTTTTCGGATATCTGTTCAAGAAACCTATTAACTCCAATTTGTCTTCAGTTGTGTCACCGAATGCCAAAAAATATGGCTCGTCAGCTCAACTGCTGTTTCGTGCATCTCCTTTTTGCTGTTTAGTTGCTTGATACGAGGCACTAGGAATAAGAATCAATCAAAGTTAAAATATAACTCTTGATATAAGACTGTTGTAGAGCATCAGTGCAGAGGTTTGAGGTGACTCTACACGTGAAATGAAGACCAAGTGACCGTGCCATTCGTGCAGTGAAGTGAAGACCAAATCAAAGAATAGTTTAGAATATTATGTAATTAGTTTCTAGATACACATTATCTAGTCAAAGATATTTAAATTTGATATTATCTTTTTAGGTTTAATCTACTTTATAAATAAGAGTATAATGTAATTGTAAAATTATCTTAGAGAGTTTATCTGAAGATCAATAACATTATTCACCCTTTAAAAATTTATCAGTGGACGTAGATCATTAGTGTCGAACCACTTTGATTATTTGTCTTAATTCTATTTTCTTTTTAATCGGTTATTCCTCTATACTCATAATTTATTAGACTAGAAGTTTGATATCACCCGAAGGTATGTATGGTGTCCTTGGATCATAAAGCACTCACAAAATCACATATATAATAAATAGGATGGTAATTCGAATAAAAATGAACTCGAAGTAGCATCTCAAGATAAATACTGGTGATAAGTAGGTCATTATATTGGTTGAGGAGATTTTTGCGCTCTCCTCTGCCTTGGTGTGTCCTTTGAGCGCTCTGGAGGGTTGCAAGCTTCTAAAATAATGTTTTATATCAATGCTTTGGTGCCTTCTGAGCATTCTGAAAGACGATCTTCGTCTAACATAAGGTAAAAGTTTTGGCGACGATTAATGCTAGCAAGCACCACCTGTAGGTTGGATTTGGAGAACTTTATGTTCTTTGTCACCATCATTTCTATAATTTGTTTCTCAAAATCTCTATCAGTTGTAACGCCTCAAGCCTACCAAGAGATTCAATTACCAGCGGACCTAACACCATATCCTGCAGCAGCTGAGATCCATGATGAGCTTCTGCAGCTTCTCCCAGTTCATTCTAGCAGACATGTTATGGAGGTGGCCGGAGAAGATTAGAGAGTGAATAGGTGTGTGCTATGGTGATTTAATAAAGACTCGATCTAAACTAAATATGAACGAATTAATGGTGTGCATGATTGAGTTAAAAATCTCCGGCCTCCTTCTCTAATTAAAACTACAAAATTGTCTTTAGATAGTAGGCATACTGCAGCTGGCTTGAACCGAGTTGTTTGCTAGCCATGTGCAGCTCTATAACTAAGAAACAGCTCTCATATTTGGTATCCAACAACTGATCCTACTCTTTATATGAAATCCTTGATTTTCAGTTCATAAACATCTGCGGGGATAGCTCAGTTGGGAGAGCGTCAGACTGAAGATCTGAAGGTCGCGTGTTCGATCCACGCTCACCGCATTAATTTCTATTTTTTATCTATATAGCAAGCTTTTTTGCAACACAAAGTGTGTTTCTGATGGAAGCTTACATTTTTTGCAACATATAGCTCTATAATATAAGACAACTCAAGCGTGGAATGAGAATATTTGTTCTCTTGGTTTCCAAACAGATTTATGCAGTTAACAGTCCGTTCCATACTAATTGTGCACCCATGATATTCAAGCTCAACCCCATGGAAGCCAAGCCCGAACATTGTCGTGGTAAGTTTGTGATGTGCATGCCTCATGAAAAAGACGTTGTGTTATACTTTAGGCTCCAAAGCCCATTTTGACATACTTACCTATCCTCAATTTCTTTGGTAATTTTCTTTGGCCCTGCATATATATTATGTGAAGTTAAATTACACACTGTCACTTATCTGCTTCATTAGATATCTGAATCCTGAATTCTGAATCCGATAAGTAGCTAAGCTAGCTAAGTAATTAAAAGAGAGCTTAGAAAGAAGCGGAATTGAATGAGACACAATAAAGGTTCAAAATCAACCCAAGATAAGAAAAGAAAATGAGAAAACAAAGAGAAAAAGGTGTGACTAGATTTGACCAAGTCATCAAATCATTTTCTAAATAAACAATCCCATTTTTAACTAATTTTAACAACCAAACTTCCCAGCCCTCATTTCTCTCTATCTCTCATTCAATCTCTCTTCTCTGCAATCCCCAACCAAATCCATAATTTTGCAGCTTTGCTCTTGATACCTCATCACGAATTTACGATCATCAATCTCCTAATGTGGACACCATGGAAGAAAAACAACCCAACAAGAATTCACAATACTTCACCAGACTTCTTATGCTCATCATTCAAAGACATACAAAATCTATGTAAAGAAGAAGAACCATCATCACAAGAGAAGGGAACGAAAGACCCGAAGAAAGTATTGCATCGTGTTCGTATCGCGACATCCGTATTACGTAGTTGGAACTCATTTTCACAACAACCCAATTCTCCATTCTTAGAACCATTAAATATCTCACTCCCCGGTTCCGAGAAACGAATAGTTGTTTATTTCACAAGTTTACGTGTAGTTCGTAAAACGTTTGAAGATTGTCGTACAGTTCGTTCAATTCTACGTGGGTTTCGTGTTTTCCTCGATGAACGAGACTTATCAATGGATTCTGGTTTCTTAGAAGAATTGCAGGAGATATTAGGATCTAAGGTGCAAGTAACATTGCCTAGGGTATTCATTGGAGGAAGATATTATGGTGGTGCTGAAGAAATTAGACAACTGCATGAAACAGGAGAATTAAAGAAATTGATTGAAGGTTTTCCTAAGGTAGAACCAGGTGTATGTGAAGATTGTGGTGGGTATCGATTTCATCTATGTGATCAATGTAATGGTAGCCGTAAGATTTATCTTGAGAAAGGTGGAGGGTTTAAAACTTGTTGGAGTTGCAATGAGAATGGTTTAACTAGGTGTCCTACCTGTGCATCTTTAGAAGAGTGATACATAGAATCACACATTCCAAATGGTAATGTAATTTTTTACCAAAGGTTAATTATTTTGTTAATTCTTTTCTAATGTAATGTTATCCTTTTATTACCTCAATTACAATACAATTTCTTTTAAATCTCATTTTCTTTTCTTTTCTTTCCGAGTATACAGAGTATACCATGTCAAAAAAAATAAAAATTATTGAGTAAGAATTATTCATTCTATATGAAAAAGATTGTTCGATGCTTGTCAGAGAGTTTATCTGGTCAGTCAGAATTTTTATTGTTATCAAGTTTTAAATTCAGATTGTGGTTACAAACAAATGACGATTCAGAGATCGAGATCTTTGCTTTTGAGAATTGGCATTTGAATCATATCACTAATTCGATGATATCTACCATTTACCAATGTGTAAAAGATATACATGGTTTTTGTGGAGATAGCTGGAGTTTGAGGAGGCTATTTTCAATGAGATTGTAACTAAGTTGAAGCCCATTAATTTGAAGCCCAATAAAGATTCCAGCCCACATGTTTTCATTTTCTTTGCTGTTGGGAGTTGTCAAAATGTGGGTAGTAGTCCCATTTAAGTCGAATAACTTTTGCAGGTCACACTACATTTTCATGTGTGTTGTTGCAACAAGCAAAGCAGTGTAGGGTACCCTTTGATAGTTGCAGGGTGCAAACCTCTCAGTGCCCTAATGGTTGGAACATGAGGCCCAGAGATGACATTCATGGGCTCCATATCCCATCAAATCCCAACCAAATCATATGTTTGATCTTTTTGTGTTTTTGTTTTCGTTTTTTTTATGCAACTCGATCAGGACTAGTTCCGCATAATTATGTCGGCTCGTTCGATAGGTTCTTTGCATCCTAGCAATGGAGGGTTTAAGCTATAGATCTTTTTAGGTGGCTATTTGTGATCTTGAGGTTGGAAGTTGGCATCACTTTTAGACATTATATTTCACAAGAATCACTATTCACAACCTCATGCACTATATCTATTTGCTTGTGGTCCATTTTCTCATTAACTCCTTCCTTCTACTAGCTTTACACCGGTACAAGAGTATTATCACTCTCGATAACGAGAAAACGTTGTTTGCAGCAATAAATTTATGTAGCCACGAAGTGGAAAAGTACTTTTGCACCCATTTCGAGTGGAGATATAGTGTCAGCTTCACATGCTTTAGATTTCATTGTTTCCACACCATATTCCATAGAAAAGTGGCATACTTTTCCTTCTATTTTAAGATACTTCATAGATTTCAATTCATATATACTCAACTTTCCATCTCAAACTCAAACCAGCACCATAGTCTTTGGGTGATAACGTCATGTATGTTTATTTGCACTTATTATGAGATAAAACCTCAAAGTTATTGCACCGTAAACAACTGTAGTACCGAACCTAACCCAATATTAATTATTGGTTCATTTTATTTAGCCCACGCTCAAATTTATTTTTGTTTTTCGGGCTTAACTCTTCCTGTCACAGGAGATAGAGGTGGGTAAAACGAAAACACAAAGGGGATGTCTTAATAATTTTTCCATCTTTTTCTTTTCCGTTTATTTGTTTGGTATTATTTGATATTCTTTGTTCATTGATGCCGGGGCTTGACTCCTTATACTCTTTTCTTTGTTACAAATAAATGAGATTTCAGTTTTTTTAGTATAAAAAAAATAATGGGTAAAGCCGTAAAGGTCCTATTTGCATTTGGTAAAATATTATAAAAATGAAAAGAAATGGATTTGACCAATTGTGAGATGAATACTAAATACTAAAACTCTTAAAACAATTACTACCGGAGAGAATCTTTTTAGAAAATGGTGTCAGTTAAAAATATGGGTGTTCAGTTGTATACCTAGTCCAGTTGACTTCCAAGCTTAAAATTTACAAGATATTAGGCTTCCAAGATGCATTATATTAGACAAGCAATCACAATCGAACAAAGATCTGTAGCCAATTGGGTCCCTAGGAATGATGATTATGTCATAATAAATTTCGATGGTTCTTATTCTGTTTCTGACTATGCAGCTGG
>JAJJMC010033089.1:549991-652964 GCA_023531435.1 Papaver californicum | reverse complement strand
TTCCTGATTTTTATTAGTTTAGATTTAGTCCAATATTTTCTAAAATCATTACCTTCACAAGTTCGAGAATCGAACCTCTTATTTACCACTTCAAAAACTACATCAATTTTTGGCGCCGCCGACGCGGACTTGTTTGTAGGTTTAGGGTTTTAGGTTTTTATTTTTAGTTTTATTATTTTACTTTGTTCTATTTTACGTTTCTTTTGGTATTTTTCCTTTTTACTACAGGTTCGATTTTGGATCGAAAAGAGATTACGCCCAAGTTTTGGAACTAAAGCTAAAGACTTGGAATTAAAAAAGGGAAAAGCTTAAAGAACGAAAAAGAAGATCGAAGATTTTATTTTATTTTTCTTAATTAGATTTTTAGTTTATTTTAATTAGTTTTAATTAATTTAGAAAATTGTATTAGGGTTTTAATTATTTTTGTAATTTTTCTTTTATTTTCGGACACTTTTGGACATTATTTTTGGACTTTGGACTTTTTATTATTTTTAAACCCTACGGAAGGGTAATTTTAAATATCAAACTGTGTGCAGGGACGGACGACAATTACGATATTGTCTCGGCCCCTCGGGTTCGCACACTATTAAAAAGGATATTAGTGGCCCGAGTCGACTTCAACGGTTCATCGCCCGTCTAGTACGGGAGGTAAATTTCGACCAACCCACGAATCTCCTGTCAGTGGGTTTTCTGGACGCCTTTGTATGCATATATGTTGAGGACTGAATACGGAACTTAATTTCTGCATACTAAAGGGCAAGGCCTGGCCATACAAGATAAGGTTTCGGATTTCATCACCGTCTCCTTCTTGCCCGCCTTAGGAAAACGAAACCTACACGAACCTAAGCCTAAAATCTTGACTAGAAAGAGACCGATAAGGTAACGAGCTTATAGGAAAATCGGTCGGAAGGACTGTATTGGTTACCTTATTAGACTAACTCAAAAAGCAGGAAGATTAGATTAAAGTTGATTAGAGCCGCCCTGTAACCCAGGGAAGCGTTGCCAAAGAGACAGGGGTATCAAAGCTCCATTGAGCTTCTCCTGTTTCTCTTCAACTTGATTTAACTCGGATTGCTCGGAGAGATTCGCTAAAATTGTAACCAGTTGCCTTCTGAAAGAATAGAAGCTGGTCTAGAAACAATCTAAGTGGAACCATCATGCTTGTTGTTTGCTAGATTTAGGTTTGATTTGGTTGAGTCAGGGCACGATTGTGTTTGATAAATTTCTTGTTAGGGTTGCCAAGAACGCCCTTAAGGCGAACTTGGGATAGAGACCCTCAGGGTAGGTTAATTAGTGGAAGACCGGTAGTTCACCTTAACCTTGAGAAGTCAACTGAGAGTGAAATAGTCACTCTCGAGACCGTGTCAGCAATGACAACTCTGAAGGATTTGTGGAATCCAACCAGGACCTTACGTCCATCTTGCATCAAGTTAGCCGCTACTGAAGCGAGCTACGAACTGAAACCCAAAATCATCCAGATGCTTCCATTATTCTTAGGAAAAGAGAACGAGAATCCATATTTTCATGTTAGGGAGTTCGAGGAAATATGTAGCACAATCAGGATTAGAGACTTGAATGACGAGTCTATTAAACTTAGACTATTTCCCTTTTCACTAAGAGATAGAGCCAAGTCATGGTGGTATAGCTTGGCCCCTCAGTCGATTGAGACCTATGCCCAACTTACTTCATCTTTTATTCAGAAATTCTTCCCTAAGAACAGAATATCCTCAATTAGGCAGAAAATTTTCACGTTTTCTCAACATGAGGGAGAGTCTCTGTATGTTTATGTAGAAAGGTTCAACGACTTAGTGTCCCAATGCCCAGACCACGGTTTAGATGAGTTAAGTCTAGTTCAGATTCTCTATGAGGGTTTGGATTATGCGACTGTAACCTTGGTTGAGTCCTTGTCGATCGGAGAAGTCGACAGTAAGACTCCTGCTGAGGCGATGCAATTTCTGAGTGACATCGCCGAGAAAACCCAGCAGTAGGAGAGCAATAGAAATCCCAACCCATTAGAATCCTTATCAAGAAGGCTAGAACTGGTCGAAATGAATCAAGCTAGTAGTTTAGAGCCCCAACCCAATCCAAGAGGCGTCAATGAAATGGCGACAGGTGAGAAATCATCCAGTCACGTGAATGCAGTCACGACCCTCAGGAATGGTAAATTGGTGGACAACGGGGTAACTGGGCCTGATAGTGGACATACTGTAGTTCACCCTGACCCAATAGCCGAAGAGACTGATAAATTCTCTGATGAGCCCGAGGAAACCCCTCGGGCCACCGATTTTATGCCTAGAGCCCCTTATCCAAGGTTGTTAGCACCTACTAGGAAGGACCCCAGCTTAGAAACTGTCAACATGATAGAGACCCTAGTTCAGGAGACATTACCAAACACTTTGATAGAAGACCCATTAGAGAAATGTCGAGCCCACTTTGGATTAGATTTTCATGAGTTGGACTTTAAGCATGACCCACCAGATACCCTGATAAGTAGTGAGTTAGGCCCATCAGAAGAGGAATCCAAACCGTCTAGTGAGATGGAGCTTAGGCCCAACCCATTAGAAGATCCATTAGAAAAATGCCTAACCAACTACAGATTTAATGGCGATAATGATAGGGTTATTGATGAGGTGCGTACTTTGTTAGGCTTTGAACCACCGGATTGTAATTTAGAAGAAGCAATTGACTATTTTCGAGAATCTGACGATCCGGAAATGAGGAAAATTGTTATTAGTCTATCTAGAGACACTGAAAACTGTAAGTTTGGGGGTGACTATCATACTCCATGTGCTGTACCTTTAACTCGTAGAAAGGTCCCTAGCTTGGGACCTGACATAGGCACCGCTGCAATTTTACGAGATCATCCTCCAGCTAGATTTACCGATCCTCAGTTGCCAGAAACCCATCCTCTGGTCGATGTGGTTTACCTAGATAGGGATCAAGGTGTACTCGGATCGTTTATCCTCTTAGCTTGCTGCAGTTTACTTCTACTGTGGGGCACACTATTTGATTCAGATGACCCACAGTTGTTCCGATTATTGCTATATGATTTAAGGGGGTGACTAATTCTTTTCTAGTCTGGTTGAAGACTTTAAACTTAGCACTTCTTGGGAGGTAACCCATGCTCAGGCAACACGGTACTATCTTCCCTCATTTTATTATTTTTGTCCAGTTCTTTACTTAGAAACATTGAGGACACTGTTTAGTTTAAGTTTGGGGGTAAGGGAGTCTTTTTAGGAATAATAAAATTCGGAATTTAGCAACTTTTGAACATTTCAGGTGACACTAACCACTCTAAGTAGATGGAAACTTAGCCATTTTGCTATAAGGATTGGTGTGCCCAGCTAGATGGTCTATTCATAAAGGAGACAGAGTTCAGGTGTTAGAAATAACATGATAGTTGTCACCACCATATCACGTTCTGTTTTATTATTTGTAATTTCGTGTTTCCCTGAGAGTATTGGTGGGTCCTAGCATCGACATGTTAATTAGCACTGGAATGACATTTAGTGTGTTGAGATCATGCCCCACATGAATAATACGTTAGTGTTTTAGAGTTACGTGTGTGGTCCCCCTGTCTCCGTCGCCTAAGCAAGCGTGGAACGCAGGATCCATGGGAACACACATGTATTAGGTGTCAAAAAAAAAAAAAAAAATTTAAAAAAAAATAATCGAAAAAAAAGTTAAAAAAAAAATTAAAAAAAAATAGTATTTGGTATTTTAAAGTTCTCCCTGTCTCCGTCGCCTAAGCAAGCATGGAACGCAGGATCCATGGGAACTTGTAAATATTTTAGTTAGTAGTAACCGTTGAAAATAAATGGGGAGTATCTCGACACACTAGGTTTCATCTTGGTACTGACCTTCAGACAGATATGGGACACATCGTTCGCCTCAGTCAACATTTGCGACCTTCTACAGTCTACGTTCATCTTCTAAGTCTTTTCATGTGATGGGTGGTTAGATAACTGTCTGAGTAGAACTCTGTTGTCTTAGATATGAATATTAGTATGCTTGAGTTAACACTCGTGTACAGTGATTGGATCCATAAAGGGTAATGGTCCCTATAGCCGAATATCTGAGTAGCCAACTAACTAGCTTGTTTAGTGTCTATCCTTAATCGTTCACGTGTTGCTAAGATCTAGATCCAGGTTTTGTGGGTATACCTCTTGTAAACCCTCACGAGACAAAACTCGTCCACTAGGGACACCTAGGGGATTAACGGCTTACTGCATATGTTAAATGTAGTCGCGATTCCTGCGAAAGTGAGTTAGGATTTTTACTTTATTTTTAGAGTAGTTTGCTCGAGGACTAGCAAAATAGTAAGTTTGGGGGTATTTGATAGACACATTTTAGTGTCTAAATTGTACCTTAGTTTCTATTAAGTTAAAATATTACGTGTTTTTATGCTTTTGTAGGTACATTAGAAGAATAAAGATTTGTGGAAAAATTGGCTCAAAAAGTGGTAAAGGCACCCAAGGACAAGTGTTATTTGGCACCCTAGAAGTGGATAAGGGGTACCCTCGAGTCAACTTGGTCAAACCGGGTCAAATCGGGTCAAACCCGAGGCAAATCGGTCAAACCGAGTTGACCAAGTCAACTCAGCACGGGATCGGGACGGGAGTCAACTGTGTTCAACTGTGAACTTCTAATCCACGTGAAAATTGAATTATTTTGCTTCCAAAGTGTCCCACAAGCTAGAAGAGATTGATACAAGCCTCAACACGTCAAAAACAGAGAAAAATTGGCCGGAAATCACGGGTAAAAACTAGTTTTCCGATTCCGGCTAGGAGAGGGATTGTTTCATCAATTTGGGATAAGTATTACGAGTTTTATTGGGTTTGGGACTCTCCCTAGGGTTTGTAAACCCTATATAAACCAAGAGAAGCGAAGAAAAAAAGGGACGAAAACCTAGAGAAGAAATCAGAGCAAGTCCGGCCACTTCCGGTCGCCGCCGGTCACCTGCTGCTGGTCCGGCCGGCGTGTTCTTCATCAGCCACCATCGGAGAAGACGACTCAGCAACATTTATATCTGTTGCTGATTCAAACTGCTCCTGTCGCCTATTCTTTCAACCATTTATTGCTTAGAAACACTTCTGTAACGGCTGAACCCTGTTCTGTGACATTTATAAACGTATCTGTTCAGCTGTTGCACTATTATTTCACCTTGTAATCAACTTTTTGAGCAATGAAAAGATCTTTTGAGCAAGTTTTCTTCACCATGGGCTAAGTATATTTACTGGGATGATGGAGGAGGTTTTTCTCTCAATTTTATGTGGTAAGTCTATTTTTAATTAATTAATTATAATTCTTTACTTGTTAAAATTGCATAGTTTCGAAATAGAAAAACGGTTTTCATTCAGTAGTGGTGTTTTTGTTTGATGGGTCATGCTGGGTTGACAACCTCTGATGTCCCATGCTTATGATTTACCTTTACTTGTTTGCATAAAACCTATTTTGGCAATATTTGAGCTTAATTTATTTAAAAGAATTACCCGATTAATCACATAAATTGTTAGAAATAACTGATTCCTGATTCCTGGTTTTCCCCATATTTTCTAAAAATCACTCTAGTTTATTTTCCTGATTTTTATTAGTTTAGATTTAGTCCAATATTTTCTAAAATCTTTACCTTCACAAGTTCGAGAATCGAACCTCTTATTTACCACTTTAAAAACTACATCACATATCCATAAGCTAACATTTGTATTGCTGCTGTAACTTTCTGATAAGGGGTTAATCCAGGAATGCCACAAGCATATTTTTTTTGAACAAAATAATTATTTACTGCTACGACATCGCCCAATATAAGGTTGAACAATTCTCGCCGTATTCTAAATCTTATACGAAATATATTAGGTGGAAACATAGGGTTTCTGCAAAAGTAATCTTTCCATAGAAGTATTGCATCAGCCTCACGTTCTCTTGGTATTTGAATACGAGTATGAGGTCAGTTCATGCTTGAAACGATCAATACCAAAGTGACTGCTTCGTTATTTTGGCTCAATGCAACTAAATTTTCGTCTGATGAGTACAAACTATTATTATCATCATCACCAGAAGAAGAAGAAGAAGAAGAAGAAGAAGAAGGAGGAGGAGGAGGAGGAAAAGAAGAACAAGAAGCATAATAGTCAGTGTTATTCTCATAGTATGCCATTGGTTGTTGATGTTTGCAGTTTTGGTTTGTATAATTGGAGAATCGAGTGATCAATTTATCGACATATTAAGATAAGTCTTTGAGTGTTGATATGACTACACACTCTTGGTATTTTAAAAATTAACTGAGTTGAGGCAAGTAGGGTGAATAGACGCATCAAACATAAGAAGTGTCGGTTGAGATGACAAGACCAAGCAGATAAAAAGACAAAGCAAAAATTAAATATCTTTTTTGAAATGACAATACAAAGCAAAGATTACAAAATTTCTTTTGAGATTACAACACAAAGCAGATAAAAGACAAAGCTAAGATAAGAAAAGTCTTTTGAAATGACAATTCCAATCGGATAAAAGATAAATCAAAGATAATAAATATTTGTTCGAATGACAATACAATGCAAATTAAAGACTACCCATTTGTATCTTGATTCCCAGGCGCCGATCGCGGTGGCATAAAAGGAGGCAAAGATGTTCTCGATGTGTAATTAACTGATGGCATTGTTGATGATGATCCCTGAGCCATGATATTCCACATTTGTGGTGGCATAGTTTGAGAAAAAGTACCAAACCCAAGGGGTGGTTGTTGCGTACGAAAATGGGGTAGCTGTAACTCCAAATTGTTGTGATATTGTAGTCCCCGTATTTCTTCATCTTTTTCCATGATAAACTCCATCCCCTCCTTCGTTTCATTTAATGTAGACTTACAAAACTCTTGTATAAAATTGGCATATTGTTGAACCAGACCGTAAGCTTCGACATGTTATGAAAAAAATAAATCACGTTCTCACGTATTTTTATGTACTCAAAAAAATAAGGTTTGTTGTATACTTACAAATGATAATTGTTGTTGAGGCGGAATGGGTATATGTTCATCAGGTTCTTCAATGTTGTGTTTACTACGGTTACCAGTATACCCGTATGTTTCGACCTCCCAATCGACTTTGTGGCATATTTCTGCAAGTTAGTTACATGTCGCCAATACTCAATATATAAATCATACGTAACAACATGCACTAATACATCGACCAAATCGCTTTCCCTCAGCTGATTTGCTTCGTCATTGTTGAGGTTGGAAATACGAGTAGATGGATTCCTGGGAACGCTAAAATTATAATGGTTTTTCCTCCAACACCGTTATCTAAGGTACACGTTATGATGTACAAAGAAAACAACTATCAAAAATAAAGAAAATAACTATCCAAAAATCCAAGAAAATAAAGAACATTGCTATCGAAATAAATTATCAACTCACAGTGCCTATCCAAGAAAATATAACCCTTTTGTCTGAGAGCTCCGATACTTTCCGTCCAATATCAGTATCAACGATTAAGATGGCGGAATCCCACGGTCGTCAGGTCACATCGTCTACAGTCAATTGATTAAGACAAGTCCTAGAGCGAACAATATCAATACTCTATTTTCTTGTACCCTTCCACCGAGAACTTCTAGGCCATAATGCTTTACTATCACTAGTTGGGTTCTTTGGTCGACACATGCCCAGATATTCATACCCCCAAAACTACTCCGTCAAGACAACCAACCAAATAAACAAATTACCAACAAATAAACATTTAAAGGAAGTATAAATAGAATTAAGAAATTTACCTCCAATATTTGGAAGGGTCCGGCTAGTGACTTTTGTCCCCTGCCAGATGCCTCGAGTCCCGAATACAATTTCGCAAAAGCACCACCACCTCAGTCATAATTTTCGACTGCATTAAGATCCTCAAAGGTAGCTAACCATCAAGCATCAATATAGTTTTTGGCATTCGAAAATAAAAATTGTCCCAAAACATACATACAAAAGGCTCTGGCCACTCTCTCAGCAAGTATGCTATCATCGTTAGCCATAACCAATGTTCCTGGATCAAAATATATGCTCAAAAATGCAACTGTAATTGCATCTGAAACCCACTGCGTGGGAATATGTTCTCTTTTACAAACTTCACTGTCTTTAATTTCTGGAAAAATATGCACCCGGACCTACTTAAATTGGTACTTCGCCGGGTCATACGGAGTATCACTACCAACACCAATACTTAATTCTGTCAACATGACCCAATCAAGCGATGAACTCCATCTCACCAAAGGAGAAGTGAAAAGTGTTCGTTGTATCCCAAAAACGCTCAACATGATAGTCAATCAATGCATGTGACGAATCTACTACATTCATGGTCAATAAACGGTTCTATCCTACCTTTTCAATAATGTATTTAACCCTAGGGCTGTGTTTTATAATACATGTATAGGTCTGAATGACCGATTTAAGGGAACCACGATGTATGGTCTACTTAGTAGGGTCTGAGTGACTCTGAGCATCTTCCACGATATTGTAGTTCGCTAACCCGGGAACAAAGACGATATCTTCAGTAGTAGGGTCTACTTCGGGATCTTCAACGGTTTTAGCTTTCTTGTTCCTCTTTTTTCGACCAACGAATCTCGTCGTGACATTGCTCAACATCTGTGCAAACGGTACATACAAGTTTCAAAATTAAGAGTAATCCTCACAATGCACAAATATAAAACTCTACATTAACCCATAAATCCACAAAAATAAAAATTTCATCATTAAAAAAATAAGCATGTAATTAGATAATCAAATGTACAAGCATTCATAAATCATCCAAAATACAAAATTCATGATTCACAAAATAGTCCACTAATCAAATTATCAACTCTACAAAAATTCATCATAATTCCCTAATTTTATAATTCCATAAACATTCATTATAAAGGAACAAAAACATTCATAATTCCAAAATTTCATAAACATTCATATCAAATCAATTAATCAAGAACTTAAAATTAACCACAACCCAACTCAAATTAACCAACAACGTAATCGATTCTAAATTCAAATCAATTAATTCTTATCAATTTTTTAAACCCAATTTACAACTTCCAAAACCCTAGAATTATCCCAATTGCAAAATTACAATTTGTAAAATCTAATATATCTATTTCATAATCATATGCTTAATCTTTAAACATATATATACAAATTTAATTAACAAGACACTACAATAAATTATAATTAAACCTATGAAATCCATTAAAATTCATATAAATAGTTTGAGTTTCATACCTTGTCTTGAGATAAACCTAACTTTGATAAGCTTTGTTTCTTTGTTGCTAGGGTTTTGCTAGCGTTTTTCAATCGGAAAAGAGGTTGAGAAGAGGAGAGGAGGGTTCAGTTGGAGGGTTGAAGTGGTAGGCGTCTGGAAGAGGAGAGGAGAAGAGAAGAACTGAACCCTCCGCCTGATGATATAGCAAGCGTAATCCTAGACAACCGCGTCTTTCTCCAAGCATTTGTCTAGCCAACTGTTTCATAAAACGGGCGTATGGCTAAGGTAACGCCCATCGAATGAGGCACACGAACCAACTGCACGAGATTGAAGATTCATCAGGCGTATGGCTAAGGTAACACCCCATCAGGAATTCGTCTACACCCACGCATGTCACTGGGGCGTGTTGTTAAGCGTGCGTCTACCATCAGACGTTTTTCTGGGCTGCGTCTCCCACCGAGCGTTCATCCAGTGTCCGTCCCAACCAAGCGTTTTCACTAGCATACGCCCATACAACACCATTCCAACAGACGGATCCTTATATATGCGCCCAATACCAAATGTTAACTTAGTCTTTCGCCTGATCAAAATTTACTCTTTCACCTTACGTTTCAGACGGAATTTAATTTAAAAAATTGATATTTAATCTTTAGTTTTACTATTTACTCCAGTTGTGAATGTGGAAGCTCTAAAGACCTTGTTTAATTCGTTGTATCTAGTAAATAAGAATGGAGTTCACGTATTGAATAAAATCAACTTAAAAAATGAAAGGAACAAAAAGTTCATCAAATATTTTAACTTTACAAAAATGAAGGTGATCTTCACGTTTGTTCACCACTCTTAATTCTTCATTTCAAACCCAATACTATAAATATGTGCTCAGAATCATTCTCTTTTCATCTTCTTCTTCTTCTTCTTGTTAGCTCTATCGTTCTCTCTATTCTTCACAAACATGGCAAGCCAAAAATTTTCCTCAGTTCTCTCATTGCTTCTGTTGTTATCTTTAGCTTTTGCTTTTGCAAATGCTTCACCTTTATACAAGAAACCAGAAGCAGTACCAAAGATGAAAGTTGGAAAACCGGAATATCATAAACACGAGGTGCAGGTTGCTACAACACCCTCATATGATGATGAAGACGATGATGAAGACAGGAAGGTTTCTGTGGTTGTCGAAGGTGTTGTTTACTGCCAATCCTGTAAAGCAGCTGGAACATGGTCTTTAACAGGAGCAAAGGCTATTGAATATGCAAAAGTAAGTGTTGTTTGTAAAGACCATAAAGGTAGAGTAAGCTTCTATAAGATTTTCAATACCGATGTGAACGGGTACTTCTACGCCGAGCTTGAAGGTTTCAAGATGGATCATTACATCTTAGATCATCCTCTTCATTCATGTGGAGTTCATCTTGTTTCTTCTCCACTTTCTCATTGCAACAAACTCACTAATATCAACTATGGAATCAATGGATCTCCCCTTCGTTACGAAAACAAGAGGTTGTTTGGAACACATTATGAAGCTGTTGTTTATGCTGCCGGACCGTTAGCTTTCAGCCCTGCGCAGTGCTACTGATTGTAATCCTCCTTATGTGAATTGCGTTTTGTTTGACCATTTTCATTTTGTGTTTCTTTTTTTATACTTTCAGTTGAGTTTTTCTATTGAATCTGAGTGATTCTGGCCTGTTGGATGAATCAGAGTCTTTCTTGTAACTTTCTATATCAATTATACAATCATACAGAGATTAAAGATATTTGGTAGTTCCGGCGAGTTCATTATAGCACAAAAACGACAACAATAGATATCGCGTTCCTTCCTCAATCTGAAAAGCTCACAAGGATGTACACTATTGGAACTCGTCATTAAAAAACTATGAAATTCTCATACCTGAATTATGTACAGATTACAGACATCCACACCTCCAATACATTAAAACGGATAAAATCACAAGAACTCTCAAATTCTCAAACTTCTCTCATCACAGAAGACCACTGCAATACAACAAAATGCACACAAGAGTTTGACTATTATCCAGTTGACAGTTTCCTAATCTAATTCTTAGAAAGTCAGGGATACAGTTCAATGTTAAACTTCTTCAGAATGAAAAGATCGAAATGATCTACGACAACTGTTAAAGTTCTGTATCAAACAAATTTTTTCCTTGATGATCATCTACCACAATGGTTTGCCAAACATCTCATTTATATCATACATGGCCTGCTTTGTAAATACAGTTGGCTCATGTAAATCATACTCACTGCCAGATCTAGACACACATGATGAAGATGGTTGTGGTTGTTTGGTAATCACATCGTCATCAGGAAGTATGGAAAACCCACAAAACTCCATTTTGTTAGTTGGTAATTTCGCTTGTTTCTTCAGTTGTGATTGTGGTTCCTGTTCCATATCATCGTCAGGAAGTATGGAAAACCCACCAAAATCCATTTTGTTATTTGGTAACTTCATTTGCTTCTTCTGTTGTGGTTGCTGTTGCTGTTCCATATTGTCGTCAGGCAATATGGAAAACCCACCACCATAATACAATTTCTTATCTACTAACTCTGCTTGATTCTTCGGCTGAGCTTGTTGTTGCTGTTCCATGCTGTCATCAGGCAGTATGGAAAACCCACCATAATCCTTTTTCTTATTTGGCAAGTTCCCAAACTTCTTTGGTCTAGTTGCCCTCCCAAAATCTAATGGCTTGCCGAACATGCCATTTATGTCGTCCATAGCTTCCTTCATATTGACTGTGGGTTCTACTAATCCATGGTGGCAAGCATTTTCCACCTCCACATGATCATCTAAAATAGTAGAACCAACAAACCGACCAACAACTGTGTCCTCTCTCCGTAGCAAGCGTGGTGGCGGTGCACTCTCTGCAACTTCATCATCAGAGTCATCTGTGGGAGTCAGGAATACGAAACCACCACCATTTCCTTCACTACTTCCACTACCTTCCTCATCATCGACGAATATTTGAAAGGTCTCCTGTAGAGGTTTTCGTGTTTCAATCTTCTTCAACGTCGCTTCTTTTACAGGATTGGAAACAACTGCAATATGTGGTACATAACTGTTTTCTTTGGTCTGACTAGCTCCATCATCAGAGCCTTCATCGACAAATACCTCAAATCCACTAGTCATTTTATGTTCCACTTTGGCCGGGCTTTTATTCAGTTTCCTCCTGCGAACTGGTTCTATATCTATAGGTTCCCGAAACATGCTGTTAATTGCATTCATGGCCTCCTTCAAGTTAATGGTGGGATCCACTAAACCATGATGACATGCATCTTCTGCTTCAGATTTTCTAACAATGGCAGTACCTATAAACTTGCCCACAACCGTCTCATCACTGCTAAATGAGCTCTCTTTACTTGATCTCCTATCCCTGCTCGCCAACGGCTTTAAGAAACTTCTAGATTCTGTAGCTCCCAAGACTTCCTTGCATCCAGAAGAATCACCATCGCAAAAGTCTTCTTTAGATTCTCCAACCTTCTTGGGAGGACGCAAAATGCTCTTACAAATCTTGTTGCCTGCTCTTAATTCCTCCCGCTGAAACTCAACAAGTTCTTGGTCAGGTAATCAAAGAACCACACAAACAAAAAAGTCAATGAACAGACAATATAAAACAACATTATTACCTGAGCTTTCTTTTTCTTCCTTTGTGCCATACGCTCAAGGAACTCAATGTACGTTTTCTTCAATTTTTCAATAGGTTGTGCAAGACTGCAACAGACAATAGTAAACACCATCACATTTCAACCCTCACACAGTAAGTACTTCAAGAGAATTCAAGTTCACATTAACTATAAGCTTTTCAGTATATGCAACAACTTTTATAGTTTACTATCCTCAAATGCGATCAACCACATAAATACAAGAACTTCTGATGAATCATGAAGCCATTACAGAATCGAACCTGCGATACAACTATTGAGAGATACACAATCACTTATACAACTATCCCAATGCAAGTGGCATTGGAGCCCCCACACCTCTTAGTACAACTTCCAAGCACTTGTTAATCCATTAAAGCATCAAACCTAAGATACAACTATAGGGATACAGTAAATCAGATATCTTAATCAGAATTGACATCCAGATATTACTTCAAACCCTAAATCCCCTATACACCAACTTCACCACCACAACATCCCTAATACATTAAAAAGCTTGAAGCAAAATTCCAGCTAATCCGAATCAACTTAATATTTGAATCAAAGATAGATACACACTCACTTGATTGACATCTCTTAGTACATTTACCAAGCACTCAACTAACTCAATTGTTAAACACTTGCTACATACTAGTTTCACCCCTAATTCTAACTTTGCCACCGTTAGAATCCCCAATTCATTCTCAATATGAAAGCAAAATTTCTACAATCAGTAATCGAAATCGAATCGACTTAACATTTGAACCACACACATAGAAAATGAAAGGAACTTACTTGCTAACACCCAAATGATACATCTTCTCAGCCTCATCATATTTCTTCCTCTTTTCATAATACAAAGCATAAGCTTGATAAAATAATGCCTTTTTTGTCCCAATTTTATTCATCTCCATTCTTTTCAATAACCCTCTTGGATCATCCACCAAATCCATCTAACGCATAAACAGAAAAAAGAAAAAAAAAAAAAAAATCAAAATCGAAGAGATGAGTGGATGTTTAATCTTAGGTTAAATGAGTGATTGATACTTACCAGTTGTATCCAAATCTGGATATAACGAGTATCATTACGATAAAGACGATCAGTCTGAAAAGTCTGAACACATTTCTGCAAGAATCTAGGTAACTTTTGGTTGTAAATTTGAGGTGGTAGTGATTGTTTCATTCTTCGAATTCCTCTTAGCCATGGCCGGAGTGGATCATCCCCGGTGTAGTTTTTGATGTCGGAGATCATGGATGACAGTAAGAGTTGTTGTCGTTGCTCCTCCTCCTCTGCCATTGTTGAAGAAGAGGAAGAAGAAGCAGCAGAAGCAGACAGAGCCGTTGAGATTTTTGAAAATTGAAATTGGAAATCCCTCTTTTTAAAACCCTAGAAAGGGAGGAGTCCAAGAGGGTCGGATGTAATGTTATGCGATACTCGAAGCATTATATCATTTTGCTTAGTAGGAGGAGATTTTTGAATATTAGGCTAATTACACCCTTGAGTGAGTGCCCCTACAATAGAAAATACTTCCTCCGTTTCAGGAAAAGAGTTACTTTCTCTTTAAATTTTTGTTCCAACAAAAGAGTTACTTTCATTTTTCAACATAACAAACTTTCAAAACTACCCTTGTTATTTTAAGAAATGTTATTATTCTCATTATAAAGATATATGTAGTATTAAGCTTTTTGTTAGGGTAAATCTGGAAATAAATTATAAAAGTTATTCTCTCTCATCTTTCCTTAACAATTTTGCAAATAGGAAAAGTAACTCTTTTCCTGAAACGGAGGGAGTATTTTTTATAAAACTGGGTATTATAGGAATTTATTTGTAAATAACCATTGTTAAAAGCAGATTTTTCTTGCGGAAAACTTCTCCAATGATGAATGTGAATATTTTATACGTGACCAAGGTAGTTAATTTTAGATCTCGGTCACGTCTCAGTTAGGACCGAGATACTGAGACGACTTTATCTCGGGAAGATTCTCGATAAAATTTCGGTTTATAATTTTATACCTATGATATGTGTAGCAAACATTTTTTATATTACATTTGTTAAGTTGAATATAGATATAATGAAATGCTATCAATATTTTGATCTTTTTATGTGTGTGGTAGATGATTTTTATCTAGCATTCTCCGTATTTTTAGGTATCACTTTGTCGACAACCGATCATATTCTGATACTGCGTATGTCCTTTACTTATTCCAGATGGCAAGATGAGGTAAATAACATAATGAAAAACAAAAACAAATGTCCCCTTGGTTTAGTAGTACTAGTAGGAAAACATGTGTTATGCACATGTTTGTTTTGGGCTCCTTTAACAACATAAATTTTAATACAATAAAAAACGGATTTAAAAATAAAATGTTAATATTCTTATTTGTACTTATTGCGTAGATAATTAAAGAACTTTCTAAATATATAAATTTTATGAAAATTCGATTTATATTTTAAAATATATAAAGGTTTGAAATTTTTTAATCCATATTTAAAACAATGGTGTTTTTATAAATATGGAAAAATATGTTTAATATACAATCCACATGAGTGCTAATGAAATTTCTGTTGGAAAATGGGTCATAGCATCTATACCTTTTGTGATGCATATTGTATCCTAGAAAGACACAAGCAAACACTCTTTGGACTGAGTTTGTCATGTCTATAAGGAACAATATTAGGATAACATAAGCATCCAAAGACGTTCAATAGAGAATAGTCAGGTTTAATCTTGAAAACAACTTCATAGGGACTCTTATAAGAAATTACTTTGGATGGTATTCTGTTGATGAGATAAACTGTAGTCAAGAAGGAGTCAATCCAAAATCTTTTGGGTATAGATACTCTGAAGGATAAAGTATTTCCTACTTCAATGAGAAGTCTGTGTTTTCTTTCAGTACTTCCATTTTTTTGGTGTAAATGAGGACAATAGATTCTTAGTTCAATACCAGAAGTACTAAAAAATTCACTAAAAGAATCTTTTGTTAATTCATAAGCTTCATCACATTGAAATGTTTTGAATCTTTACTTCAAGAAGATTCTCAATGAGAGTCTTAAAAAACTTGAAACAATTCAGACTATCGGTCCTACATTTCATTGGATATATCCAATTGTACTTACTAAAACCATCAACAAATAAAGTGTAATACCTATAACCTAGTGTTGAAGACACTGGAGGTGGACCCCAAATATCAAAGTGAATGAGAACGAAAAGAGCACTAGATATTGAATTTGTTTAGTGAAAGGGAAGACAATTACTTTTACCTACTGACAAGGACCACAAACTGACTCAAAAGAAGTATTGGATAGATTGATAGCAGCAACAACTTCAAGTCTTTTAACTATTTTTGATGCAGGATGACCCAACCTTTCATGCCAAACACTCGGAGAAGCCAATAACCTGAAGAAGATAAACTGGTTGGAAGAAAAGGATATAGACCATTCTGCATTTGTCCACTAGCCAAGATTTTTTTGGTCATCAATGCCTTGATTTCATATCCCCATATCCCCAAGGGAAAAATTCAAAAGAACAATTATTGTCAAAGGTAAACTAAGCAATTGACAATAGATTATGCTTTAACGTAGGAACATACATAACTTTAGACAATGAAAAATCAATAGATTTTGTTGATAAGGTATAGGAACCAGTGAGATTAATAGGAAGTAGCTTACCATCACCCCCCATAACCTTAT
Source organism: Papaver californicum (assembly GCA_023531435.1). NCBI lineage: Eukaryota > Viridiplantae > Streptophyta > Magnoliopsida > Ranunculales > Papaveraceae > Papaver > Papaver californicum. Next base: position 636,409 of record JAJJMC010033089.1, on the reverse strand, counting down.
CAGCTCCATCATAAGAGGTAGGATTTTATAGAACAGCTGCATCATTTGTCATGTGACTAGTAGCACCAAAATCAGGGATCCAAATAGGACCAGTTGAAGTATGTTCCCAGTAACAACTACATGTAGTCTCAATAAGAGTAGAAGAATGACCAGCAAACTCAACTTCATATATACTCCAAGGAGAATCAACACCACTACTACCATAATTAAGGTCCAAACTAACAAAACCCTTTTGTAAAGCATGCATAGGAGCACTACTATTCTTAGAAGCAGAGTATCTGAACCTACACCTACTAGCAAAATGACCTAGCTTATTGCAGATTTGACAAGTAATTAAACCATAATCTATAACTTGCTTCTGTGCTGGATTAAACTCATTCTTTCTGAAACTATGTGAAAGATTAACATATGGAGAATGAGAGGAACTAGTTCCCCAAGAATTTGAAGAAAAAGTATTAGGATTAGAATTATTACCTTGTTCCCATGGATTTACAGATTTCTTGAAAGAATACTTATATGAAGCATGATGTTTCTTGACAAAAAAAGCAGTATTAGTGGGATCTGGCATAAGAGATGAGTGAAATTCACCTTCTTGATCTCTCATCCATTGTTCATGATTTATCAATCTAGATCATAACTCAGAAAAATAAAGAAGAGTCTATCTGTTCTGAGCAGTGATAACAAAATGAGTATATTCTCTACCTAATCCAGAGAAAGTATACATTACCAAGTCAGTCTGGTACAAGTTGTCCAATTTCAGCAAGAGAATTAAAAATTGACTTGATTTGATATAGAAACTCAAATATCGAAGCAGAACCTCATCTGATGGAGTGTAGTTGAGATCTCAACATCAACTTTCTTACAACAATTATTCAGTGAATATCCTAGAGAGATGAAGCCACCTGTCTCTAGCAGTTTTCTTACCAAGAAGTTCAGCAACAATAAAAGGTAAAACAGTGACATTAATACATGAACCAACAAAATGATCCATTTTGTACCCACTCTAAATACATTGGATTTTTTGTTCGCATATTATTGATCAGCACTAGAGGAGTTTCAGGATGAATTAATCCATCAACATACCCATTAAGATTTGTACTAATCAATAAGGAGGAGATCTAATCTTTCCAAACTAAGAAGTTTAAACCATCTAATTTTATAAAGACAAAATTTGCTATGTTTTGGAAAGGTAATGAACTAAACCTGTGAAAACCAAAGGGAGGTTGTTGTTATTGTGTTGGTGGTTGTTGTTGTTGTTGTGTTGGTGGTGGATATTGTGTTTGAGGCGGTGGTTATTGTGGATGTTGTGTTGGTGTTGATGGTAGATGAGGAAAATGTTGATTTGTAAACATTGTATTGGTAATGTTGTAATTTATAGGATCTGCAACGGAATATTGTGAGTTCTGTGTTTTTCTCACCATTAATGGTGAAGGTCGTCACAGGATTTGAGTTGTTGGAGAAACTTTAAAAAATCTTTTATGGCTTTGATACCATGTAAAAGAATGAGAATTGTATTAGTTGTATTGATTATAATATTACAGGAGACCTTGTCTCTATATAGACATGAAGAATGAACTCGGTCAGAATTATATGATGATTCTGTTGCGGAACAACTTACACAATGATACCGACACTAACTGAATCATCCCGACTAACCGAATAAAAATTCCGTCAACTCACTAGTACAACAACTACTAAAGCTAACAACACAACGAAGCAATATAAGTTGTAGCAATATAAGCCCTAACAGAAACAATTAACGGATTGAGTTTGAGATCCTTAGGGCATCCACAATGGTACGAGTAAAACCAAAGAGTAAAGAGTAAAATTTTTACTCTTTGGTCCGGCACAAAAACAACGGCCCAGAGATTAAAAATGATCGGGCGGTGCTCCAGTATAACGCTTGTTGTTGGGCGGTTTTCTAGCGTAACGCTTGTTGAGACGGGCGATTGCCTAGCGTAACGCTTGCGTGAGGCGGACGTCTAGCTGAACGCTTGATGTTGGACGGGAACAAAACATTACGCCTGATTCTAGACGGACTTCTAGACGCACGTTTCAGAGATGGGCGCTTTACTAGACAAACTCCTGATGGGTGCGCCAGCATTACACCTGATCGATTGTATACATGTGTGTGCGGTAAAACACGGGCGGTGCCCTAGCATCCCGCCTAGAAATCCAAACGGACTCCTAGCATCCCGCCTAGAAATCCAAGCTGACTCCTAGCATCCCGCTTGATTAAACTTTATTCAGTTTAATTAGTTTAATTAAACTTTAATTACTTTGAGTAAACTTTAATTAGTTTGATTATAGTTTAAACTTTATTTATGTTTGATTAAACTTTATAGTTTGATTAAACTCTCAAACGGACGTCTGGAGCAACGCTTAGAATAATCTATCTTAGGCGGACATTTAGGATACCGTCTACACTCGGGCGGAAGTCTACCGTTACGCTTCAATGGGCGGAGATTTGGTTACCGCCTGTTAGTAGGCTTGATCCTAGACGCACGCTCCATCAGGCATAGTCTTAGTTAGCGCTTGATCAGGCGGAGATTTGATTACCGTCCGTGTTTTCAAACGTTACGCTAGAATAACGCCTGACATCAAGCGGTTCACTACACATCCGCTTACCATCAGGCAGACACCTATACCACCGCTCGACTAAACCAAGTATAGTGCAGAAAAATTCACAGATTTACTCCGCAACAATGTTTTTTCCAACTGAGCTTAGTGAAAAATGTAACCATATATTGCAGCTGAGCTTTAAGATGTTTGATTTTCTTTCGTATACTACTAAAAGTAATGTTGCTCTAGTTAAACAAAGCACGTTGAGTAGAGACCAGCGGTCAATTTGCTTGGTCGCATATCAAGTGGATTTGGGTTTGCTGATTGCTGGTTCTACCAACGAGTACAAGATTGTAGTCCACTATCCTTGCACCATTGATGAAGGTCATACGGAAGCATACACGCTTGGGAGTGGTTAAGAAATGCAACGCCGTCGGTACATTTGCAAATGGAGCTATTTATTGGAAGGGGGCGAAGAATGTTGTGGCCTTCGATTTGGCAGATGAGGATTCCCGATTGCTCCCTTATCCTCCATGTACGAGTAACTGTGATTGCAACGTACGGACTTGTAGCATTGGGAGGGAGTTAGTCTCGGGTGAGCATATATACATGCTCGAAGTAAAACTTCGAGAGGCCAAGAAAGGGATGCATGAGGTCACTGAGGTGTGATGTCGATACCATTTATCATATTGGCCAAGTTCTAAAGGTGTCAATTGGTCATGTTAGTATCACAAATAATGAACAGTGTGTTGTATAATAAAAGAAGACCTCATTAAGCTTTCAACTCTGTAAATGAAAAATGAAAAAAAAGGAGATCAAACAGAAATATGAAACAATGACAAAACCACCGATAAGTGGATATACCCTGGCTAAAAAACCACAGTTCGATAATCTCTGAATCAATCAGCCATGAATCAATTGATTGACACGACCACTTTCCAAGCACTCTTTTTTCTTTCAACTCTCTGTTCACACTTCAAGGACCTTACCCCGACTAACCCTCCAAAAGGAAACAGTGAAACAACCAAGAGCTATGTCCTCATCTCCACTTGCTATATAATACAAATCACAGACAGATAACCCACGACAACCTCTCTTTGGACTCGACCCTTGACCAACTAAAATAAAAAACTTATAAAATAAATGAAAAGCGAAGAATGATGAGCCCATTCTAGACGACCAAAAAAAGAGTAATGGGTACAGAGACCTGATTATAGATCAAAAGAAGAACAACAAGCCGCATACTTAGATCACACATTAAGCTACCAGAACACGTCCTATCATTCCGTGTGTCCAAACTGCTGTTTCCTTGAGTTGATCATCTTCTGACTCCATACACTCTCCTAAAAACTCATTATAAAAGACTCTGTCCCTGAACAATACCTTCAAATTAGGACCCAGTGTGTCAGCTAGATCACCCAACACTGCTACAGCAGCTTTAGAAACACTTTCATCCCTGAAAAGCAAAGACAGAATATAATTGTATTAGGACACACCACAATCACAGAAACACAACAGACCAAATGAGACTATCTAGAACAGAAACTGGAAAGCGATGATGGAGCAAGAGTACTAGATTACAACAATAACATACCTCATCTTATCATTGAACACCAATTCAATAAATTGCAAGAGATGACCAGCATGAGGTAACATGAGATCTGCCTTTGAACCCTTCAACCCCTGGAGGATACCCGAGTAAGCTTCAAAGATACCACGCCTCAGTTGATTCCCATAATCCATCATCTCTTCATCATCACTGTCTATGTTAGCACAAACCTCAGAGGCTTTCTGCATCATTGGAATTGCATAGGCGAGGTACTTCTCAAAGTGCTCACCTATTGCAAGACCAATATCTCCAAAGCATGAAAATATTGGGGGCTTCACAGATCGATGAAGAACACCATTTGACAAGTCACTGAGAAGAAGGGACATGATCCCATCACAGAATGGAACAATCTTGTCATCCAAAGCACGGCAAATATCACCTACAACCCCAACTGAAATGGCGCAAACCTGATACTCCTCAAAATTCTGCAAACCCATCTCCAAATACTTGTAGAATTCTGGCATGTACTTGGCGAATTCAGAACCTGTAGCATAAGCCAATGCCCCGATAGCAAGCATGGCTTCTTCATGTACTGTAGAGCTGCGGCAACCAAACACTTTGAGAAATAACATCATAATTTGATCTGCTGCCTGAAGAATAACAGTCTTGCTCTCATCTGAAGCACTCAATTTCTGAATGATAACCTGAAGAACACCGCAGAGCAGAGCTTGTAAGTCTCCCTGTTTTACTCTATCATCCGTTGATAGGATCTGCAGATCCACAGTCTGGGACAACTTGGTCATAATAACAGGTAACAGCTGAGCAATGATGTTTGCTGTCTCCGCAATATTAGAACATCTAACAACCTCATTGAGGGTCTCATATGCAGAAGACCTGAGCCTAGAATCATTGGCATCTGTTCTCTCTGTTGCAGCAAGCAGGGCAGATATTGTGCCAGGGAGATAGGGTGAGAGGAGAGAGGAACTTGTACCAGAATCCTCATATCCTTGGGCAAGAAAGTAAATTGCCCCACATACCTTCTCTGCAATGTTTGGAACATCCTTAATGCTCTCTAGCAACACACCTATGATGTGAGGAAGATTCACAGGAGTGATCACAGAAAAACCACGGGCAGGTGAATGCAGTGTCTCAAATATCCTACTTAAAGTCCAAGCTGTAGTATCCTTTACATGGCTGTTCTCCTCCTTCATCGAATTAAGCAAAAACTCCAGCCCAGCATTAACCAATGGAGAGAGTTTCTCTTCTGTAGGGCCTTCGAGAATAGACCCAAAAGCATAGGTGGCCGCTTCACGACAACGCCAATCAGTCGTCTTAACAATATTCTCCTGCACAAAGGGCATCACAAGGGGGACTACCGAATCACCCACAGTCCTTGCGACAAGCCCAAGGCACGTCCCACCAGACATAGACAGATTCCAAACGCCATCATCCTGATCCTGATCTTCTTCCTGTTTCAATAACGTCTCTAACAACATAGGGACCAGTGAGGGTAAGGCCTTCTCAATGAAGCAGGAATGTCCACTCTCATCCCCACCATACTCTTGAATCTCAATTTCCTCATCACAGATGGAACTCCAAAACTCAATAGCTTGAAGGGCAACACCTTCTGTATCCTCCTTCACTGCTTTTGAAGTAAGTTCAAACAGAGTCTGCATATACTCTTCCAGCACTTCATAGTAAGTAGACGAAATGGAAACAAGGCATTCGAATGCAGCCTGTCTAATATCTTCTTCTGCAGCCATGGCAGTCTCACAGACAACCTTCATTATGTAATCCCGCTCCATTTTGTTCTCAAAGTTAGTCTGTGCGAAATCCAGAGCATTATACAAGGCTCTTGTAGCTGCAAGTCGAACTTCAACACCATGATTACCAAGTGTCATACCCTGAACAACGGCAGTTAAGACAGTGTTGACTTCATCTTGAGCAAGATCTTGATGTGATATTTCCTCGCAAACATAGCCAAGAGTCTCCAATGTTGCCTGCTTCAATGTGGCAGGCGATTCTTGCTGCGTCATATTAGACAACAGTGAAGCAACCAGATTTGGCCACTCCTTGCGAGGAATCTCAATGGAAGCAATCTTTGCAATAACTTGAGAAGCAGTATGCCTTGCTTCAGTCACACCAGAACCAAGAGTCCTCAATAACATTTCTTTAATCTGTCCTTTAACACCACCATCAATTGCCACCCATTGCTGAACCAGTTCTTCCTTCCTAACAGACTCTTTAGCATCTAACGTATTCTTAAGAATAATACCAGCCAGCCTTCTCGTCTCAGGAGGTTTCTGATCATTTGCAAGCTCAACTGACAAAGAAACCATAAAACCAGGTAGATTCTGCTCTTGAAACTGCTTCAAATTTCCTTCTGCAGCTGTTCGTACATTTGTGTCTGGCGATTGAGCCGCCAACAAAAACTGTGTAATCTCCATAGCCATTTTTATCTTCTGAAAACTACAAAATCAACCACAAAAAAAGATTAAAAACTATTTCATAGATCTGTATTACTATAAGCCACTAATAACAATGTAAAAACCAATTGTACATAAATCAAAACACTAATCTCCATCCAAATGAATGTTAGGTACAATCAAACAAGTAAGTTACAGACAATCATTTCAACAGTAACAAGCAAGTTACAGACACTTAATCGATTCAACAATATAAACACAGAAAATCCTGATTTCCCATTCAAAACATCTTTCAAAATAAACACCTCTAACTAAAACCTTAAATCTCCATCCGAATGAAAACCAAATCGATTTCAATACTATAATCAGATCATTTACAACATACACAGAACACATTCATAATCAATACACAAAACAAACTAAAACCCCAAAATCTAGGGTTTAGGACCATTTCTGAAAAAAAAATAAAAAATTCAATCATCGTAGTAAGAAAACACAAAATACTAACAAATACCGATTCAAACAACTGATTTATAGACACTAATCGATTCAACAGTACAACAAAAAGAACAAAAACAAAAAAACAAAAAAAAAACAAAAAAAAAACAAAAAAAAGATCCCAAAAATCCAATCGATTCAAAAATTTCCAGTTCACTTAAAACCTAACCACAAACACTAATAAAAACAAACTAGATCTACCCATAAACACATATAAATTAAAAAATAAAACCTCATATTAACATCAAAACACTAAGAAATCTAACAATCATTACCAGAGATTTAAACTTTGACTCCGTAAAATACTGAAAAAGTGTTGTTGTTCCTATTGACGGCGGAGGTGACGATGAGTCTTCGTTGACGGTGGTGGTTATTCAAGTCACCGCCGATTCTAAGCGGCGAGAAGAAGAAATCTGTAGAGAGAGAGGAGGAAGATATTTCGAATGGGCAGATGAAGCGGGAGGGACGAACACACAGACAAAGAAAGAGAGAAGAAAAAAAGCTAAAATAAGGGCAGTTTTTGTAGATTGACCGTACTGACCGGGAAACAAAACCCTAATCTTTTTTGTTATGTATTTGAATTTTGAAAAGGAGAGTTTATAACATCGTTACACGTTTTGTCTGTTGTTAATGTACGCACTGTGTATACGTATGATGCGTAAGCTATAGTGTTTAAGAGTCGGTGGATTTGTTACACCTGTTTGGATTAGAATAATGGTGTCTAATTTGACGGTTTGTGATTGTAAATGTGGGACCTGGATTGATGTTAACCTTAGATGTATATTCTGTAAATGGTTTTGGACCGTAAACCGAACTAAACCGAAAAAATCCGAACGAAACCGGAAAAAACTCGAACTGTAACAGATATTGACCGAACCGTTGTTGAACCGAAGTTGAACCTGTGATCCCGAACCGAACCGAACATGAACATGTTTCGGGTTCGGTTTTGCTTTTCTCATCCCAAACCAACCGAACCGAACCGAACCGATACTATTACATATATACTTCTAGTTACGTATGTACACTCGCGAGGCTCTGATTGAGATGATTCAAAGTCTGATTTTTGGTGGTTGGAACATGGCCAACACAACCCATTAAAAAACCTTTTCAACTATGTATGTTTAAATAGGTACCGTCGAAATCGGAATTGCAATTTCTTCCTTTGTTGCCTACTCTCCATCCCAAAGTAAAAGTCTTTGCAGAATGTGGAAACTGGTACTAAGAGCATTCCCACAAATTATAAATTCTCTCACTGTTCTTCTTCTTCTTTTAATCTCCCAAAATATGTCTGCTGTTATAATATGGTGTTAACGGTGTACATGGATGAAACAGGAGAAAATTTATGTGGAAACCGCTGAAAGAAATAGCTGGATTGACTGATGAAAATGTGGCAAATGCAACAGTATCTCTAGTCCTAAATTTCAAATGATTTATCACAAGAAGAACAACAGATTTAAATTTAGTAGATAATGGTTTCAAGCACAGAAAATCAAAGAGAATATATATATGTAATCCATGTACTACACGTAATGAAACCATTTAAATGCAAATAATACAGGCTTTGTAGTCTGCTAAACTCTACTGATGTTGTTATTTAATCTACTGTGTGTTTAATTTTTGTGTTTAATATTAAAATGGTAGTTTCTTGTTGGTTCAAAACCGATACCGAACCGAATTGACTCTAACCGAATTCACCCCGAACCGATAAGGTTCCATCTTTTTAATAGTGTTTCCGAACCATACCGAACCGAAATATTGAAAGTAAGGAGGGAGTCGGATAGATTAAATACCGAACCGAAGTGCCCCGAACCCACCCCTATTGGATATACTTTAATACTTAAGTTGGTTTTGACTATAGCCGGTTCCTATTCTGGATGCTGTCAATGGTTATGGGAAGAGGTGTGGTGAATCTGGGATACCCCCTATCCGCTATGTGTATTGTCATTTCCCTGAATTGTTGAGAAGTGGGGTGTGAACCCATAATGGTTTCACTCAGAAGCTTTAATGTCGTAACAACTAGTAACTTATATGAATCAATAAAAATAAATAATTTTTCTTTAAAAGTAAACAAATTTAAAAATACATCATATTTATAGTGAAGGCGTCTTACTATAGTCTTATTAGGTTTTTTATAATGAGACTGGGACAATATCTGATCGTCTTCCTACTACAAATTTTCGTTTTTGTTTAATCAAAACATCTTTAAACGAATGTCTTTGCTTCATAAATCCAGAAAATTTCAATTTTAATTATAAAATAAGAATGCTCTTAACTAGGTTTTATGTGATCCCTCGGAGACCCGGTCACTTAGTAAGTAATAATCTTGCAACAAAGTTTCACATCATTTGGGTTGTCGCTTTCAATAGTGCTACCAATTGCGCTGGACATTTGACTCCTACCTGCAATGCTATCCCTTCTCTCAAGTTACACCAATCAGATGGGCTCGTATCTCGTTAGGCCCATGTAATCTGCTTCATAAAATCTCTCCAAGTCATATTCATTCCTACGCGAAATAATCATCACGTCTAACAATGGCGACTTCAGTTGAAAATGAAGAACAAAATCAAAACCCTAAAACCCTAAACGAATCAATCAATGGTGAGAACGAAATCGAAATCGAAGAAGATGTATATTACGAGGAAGAAGAAGAAGAAGAGGTGAAACCAATGAGTAAAGAATCAAGATTACGAGCTGAAAGAGATAACTTGAATGCATTAGTGAATAGATTAAAGAAAGAAAAAGTGAGTTTAAGAGTTCATGATTTGATTATTAAAGGAAATAAAAAAACAAAAGATTCAGTAATTGAAGCTCAGGTTGATGAGATTTTTAAAGATGCAAATTCTATGCAAGGATTAATACAAGCTGCTGTTATTGCTAATGCTCGTCTTCGTAATCTTGAGATATTTGAATCTGTGGATATCACTTTAGATGCTGGTCCTTCTGAACTTCCTGGTACTACTAATGTTGTTATCAAAGTTGTGGAGACTAAGAATCCACTTACTGGTGATTTGGGCATCTTTACTAAACCTGAGGTAATCTCTTTCTGTAATTCTAGGGTTTTTGAAATTTTCAGCTCTAATTGATTTTAGGTGTTTTCTTTTTATTCTTGTTAAAATTCTAGGGTTTTTGATAGTGATTGTTGAATATTGGTTCTGATTACTGATTATGTTCTTCAATATTAAATGTGCTCTTTGGTACATGCTTAGACATGTTTAGATTTTCGAATTAATGTGTCGTAAGTACATAGTAGTATAGTAGTATATAAGTTCGGCTTTGCATATACACCTGAACAAGTATACAGGAACACTATGGAGACGGGCAAATAGAATTAGAAAAGTTTCCGAGAGTGATTATCTCGAAAGCAATTGTGTACAGGGTCTGATTGACATAATCAAATTACATAAGACATTGAATCAATTTTGCTAACTCAAGTTGGAAAATACACCAATCAAAATGTCATAACCTGCTGAAGAATTCTCTGAACTCCTTGAAATTAAGATTTCTCACGTTCTAATGGAGAATACGTAAGTGCAATCGTAGTCTTTAACTGCTTTTCTTATTGTATATACAATGTTTTCTTTGTGTTTTGTTCCTTCTTTATCTTAGAAAATGGATTCACTTTGTATATACACTTGAAAGGCTAGAATAGGGTTCTTTATAGCTATTGTTCTTCCCCAATGCGTAACGTCTACAAGCAAAAACAACATGGGCAAAAAGAACTAGAAAAGTTCCAGTGTCATTATCTCACTAATTATGTGGTTGTTTCAATCAGCATAATAGGCTACTGGAACTGTCTGTTTAGTAGGCGACCTAGTTGCCTTATGCGTGTCATGTTCATGTTTTGGATCTCACTCTTGAAGGCCTCTAAGTCATCCACCTCTGTCAATTTAGTCCATGTAGAGTTAGTGAATTACTGAGAATGATATTGCATGATTGTTTCTTATATGGTGTTAAAAAGTCCCTACTAACAAAATAACGGATTCAGTTTTGTATATACACCTGAAATGCATGAACTCAATTAAGTGTTTTGTGTAGCTATAAATTCTCTTCAAAAATAAATGGCTAAATATGCAAAAACGCTTAGGAGACGAGCAAATAGAATTAGGGGAATCATTATGTCGCTGATTCTGTAGTCCGTTCAATGCCTAGATGGTATGCTAAAAGAATCGTGTCCGTTGGGTACATGCTAATAACAACTTTCGTAGTAAGTGGACTGAAAATTTTGAAGTTGATATTTCGAGTCAGATATCTATTCCATAACTTGTTAAATTCAGGATGTTGAGAAACATTGTGGTTAGTAAAAAATGTTGTCATCACTCTTGAGTATTTAGACTTAATGCAATGGTGTGTTGTGTATCCCTTCAATTGTCTGCTAAAATCGTTTTTGGATGTTGATATACTCACTGTCAGCCTCCATTTCAAATTCTGTGTCTCTTTTTGTCTTCATATCTCATATATGGCCACTGCATTTGAGGGTTATAAGGCCATCAATCAATCCATTTTGTATGCTGAAAGGATATTCAGTTCTTACATCCTGTTTATGTATTGACTGATAACTTCCACTTCGTGACCTGAGTAAGTTCTGCTTAGAACGACCAGTGACTACATTATCTGTTGTGATTTTACTTTTTAACTACATCAATCATTCAACTTCTTATTGTCAATTTTTTTTTTGTTTTGAACTTACGTTCATGTCCTGGATCTCATTCTTAAATGCCTTTAGCCAGCCTTCTAGATTATTTTTGTCCGTGTAGAAGTGGTGAAGTGCTGAGAATTACACTGTTACATTGTTTTCCAATAGTATGGTTTTAAAATGCTCCCGTTATTGTAGGCTAGATCTTGGTCACTTGAAGGATCACTCAAGTTGAAGAATTTACTTGGGTATGCTGATATTTGGGATGGGTCTGTTGCATATGGTTGGGATCAGGCATCAGAGATAAGTGCTGGAATTGCTTTGCCTAGATTTGGAGGTCTAAACAACCCTGTAACAGCTCGTGCGATGCTACTTTCCCAAGATTGGTTAAAGTTTTCTTCTTACAAAGAGAGAATGATGGGTATATCATTGGGATTAATTTCGACAAGGAACCACAACTTGGCTTACAACCTTACATGGCGTCATTTAACAGATCCAACTCAAATGTGTTCCAAATCTGTTAGGGGACAACTTGGACATAGTCTACTTTCAGCTCTCAAGTATACATATAAAATTGACATGCGAGATTCGCCTCTTAGGCCAACTCAAGGATATGCTTTCGCTTCAACTTCTCATATTGGTGGCCTTTCACCTGATAGTCGAAGCTTGCGATTTTTGCGCCAGGTAAAAATTGGATCTCTATAAGTATTTGATATTTCGTTTATTTAGTCGCTTGAACTTGAACTTTGTACTGCCTAAATGTGTTGCATTGCTATGGGAGACTGAGATATAGGATGCTATAGTGGATAAGCTAGAACTGCTGTTGATTTCCATTTCTGCTGACAAGTATCGTTAAACTTAAACCAACAGGTTGAACTTAATAATAATCTTGATCGTGTGTGCACATTTGAAAATGCAGAACTGATCTTCTCATTTCCAGGGACTCATTGATTCATTGTACCTCTTGAATTCTTTCATATTACTCTTTATTAGAGTTTGTCAGATTGTGACATGTGAGATGTATTACCTATAGTTATAGTACCAAATTGCCACAGTGGTACATTCCTATTATTCAAAAGCACATGCTAATATCTGGTGGAACATTAGCGGGAGACCTAGACTAGGCATGTCAATTTGTAAGGACTGACATGACGTATCTATGTGTATTTGGCTAGACATATGCAGAAGCTCTTCAGCATAATCTAGTTAGGAAATCATGCTGGCAGACTCTGGTTTATTCGTCTATTTGGTTCCAATGTAGAAGCAACGCTAAATGAATATCTTCTTTTCTCATCAGGACTTTGAATTTCGTTATGCTATTCCTTTGGGCTTTGGTAAATCAGCACTCAACTTTGGGGTTTCTGCGGGTCTTATATTTCCATGGGGAAGTGGGTTTAGAAACATGGCTTCACCTTTACCTGAGAGATACTACATGGGTGGCCATACTTCTCCAGTAAGCACTTTGGCGGGGACAACAGCATTGTTGGGGTTTAGGACAAGGGGTTTGGGTCCTTCTGATCAGAGAAGGGTAATTGTTGAAAAATCTGAAGGTGAAAGTACGGCTGATGCTCCAGGGAGGGATGTCGTTGGTGGTGACCTTGCCGTTACTGCGTTTGCAGACCTTTCTTTTGATCTCCCATTGAAGTTGTTCAGAGATGCTGGAATCCATGGTCATATTTTTGCTTGTACTGGAAGTCTCAACAAAGTTACAGAGAACGAGTATAGAAATCTCTCATTTCAGAAATTCAAGGATTCATTCCGGAGCTCTGCAGGTTTTGGGGTCATTATCCCAACCAAGCTGTTACGCGTAGAGGTATCTGTCTATCTTCGATTTCACTTTTTGTTGCACTCATCTGATGAGGAATGCATGACAAACTCTAACCTACTGCTTCGTTTTACAGGTTAACTACTGTTACATACTGAAACAACTTGAGCACGACCATGGTAAGACAGGCGTGCAGTTTAGTTTTTCATCTCCCATATAGAAAGGAGTGAAATTATCCACAACTTCCATTCTTAAATTGAGGCTTTTTGTCGTTTGATAATACGTCACCGAGAAGTTTTTTTTGCTTAATTCTTACAGCTTAGTTTACTCTCTCTACCTTCCCATAACCTTCACTTATCAAAATTCAGTGTTTACATTATCCTGAGACACAGTTTTCCATTGGAATTATGGGAAATTAAAGCTTTGCTTATGCTGTTATGCATAAACAGAGCCCTTAATAAAGGAGCAATCACGGATGGATACGGATTTTTTTTTGGGTGTTTAAAAATAGACAGTGAAAAAAAAAGTAACAAGGGGTCAGTTTAAAAATAAAAATGTGACTATCTTGTGAATCAAAATTAAAATTTTACTAGTTTTTTTTTTCCTTTCATGTCTATCTTTGATCCCTGACAACAGTGAGGACAATTAATCTGGGTTTGTTTTATTAGGGGTCAGTTTAGAAGAATATGTGGACCATTTGATGGCAGTGACTTTTGTGGAGTATGAAGAGCCAATCAACCTTTTTTTATACCCTTAGTTAATTTTTCCAACGACTACTCTATATTGCTGGGATACGCGGCGTGAGGTTAGTGTGTACGCTAAGAAGATTCTCATCCATCATCCTTGAGATTGACACTAGAATATATATCTAACGGTTTAAAACAGAAATAAGGTTGACCTAGTTTTATCCACCTCAGGAGGTCGCTATTCAAATACTATTCTAGAAATGTCCTTTGTTCTTATCTTCACACATTCAACCACCCGAATCTAATTTCCGGATATTCAACATTCCTATACAAAATATTCATACACCAAAATTCCATCCTAAACATCTAAACATCAAACTATTCGATAGGAAAGGCTTATGAAATATACACGAAGTGTAAAATCATAATTTATCTAGTAACATTGTCACACGTAGATTCTTAAATATCAAACTTGATGGGTACATTTACAGTAAAACCTTTTGCGTTGTCATAAAGATTCGATACTTATGCGAGGATTCGATCTTTACATTTCTCTCCGTTGTCCGTTTTCTTCATTTATATACTCTCACAGAACTAGAAATAATGTTTTTTCTTTAAAGATCCCAATATTCCTTTTCCTCTGTCTAAATTCTGCAAAATCTAATCCTTTGTTTTTCTTCCTTAAATCTGTAAAAGTTAAGCTGAAATTATAGATCTCAAAAATGAAGACGATGATAATGAAGAAATTTGAAGCGTTAGAAGAAGAAAGAAAGAAAATACAAGTGTTTCGACGTGAATTACCTTTGTGTTTAGAACTTGTTAATGAAGGTAAAAAAACATATATACAAATTAAACTGAAATTATTTTAATATTTCTTTGAAATTAAGTGATTATTAATCTTGTTGTGTTTTTGTTGGTATAGCAATTGAGAAATGTAAAAAAGAGATGACGTATCAAATGGGCTACAAATCTGATTATGAAGAAGAAGAATTAGAAGAGATATTAAATAATGAAGGTCCAATTTTAGAACAATTTCTTCCACTTAAAAGGAGTAATTCATCATCTTTTCAGAAACAACAAGGAAAAACTACAGAGGAGGAGGAGGAAATTGATGAAAAGAAGAAGAATCTGGGAATGAAAGTTGATTGGTTAAAATCTGTCCAATTATGGACTGCTGACCCTCCATTAAAACATGTAAGTAAAAAATTTCAGACTATTTTGATTAAAAATTTATCTTAATTAAATAAATTAAAAATGAAATTTGGCAGCAAAGCTCAGATGATTAGAGAGTTCTTTTATTTATTTATTTTGTTAGGATTTTTTGGTTGAGAATTCAAAAAAGATTGAGTTAAAGAAATGTGGCGGTGGTGGTGCATTTCAACCATTTCAAAGTGAAACAAAAGGGGGAAAGGTTATTAATTCGATACCAACAACTACTGCTACTACTTCAATTGATATGAGCAATAACATGCCATCATCAATGGCTGCTGCAACAACTAGTTCAACTGCTGATAATAACAATAACAATAGTAATAGTAATGGAAATAATAAGAGGAAAAGAGGAGGAGGAGGAGATGAAGAAGAAAAAGAGAATGATTTGCGACGGAAAACAAGACGATGCTGGTCACCTGAATTACATAAACGCTTCTTAGAAGCACTTCAACAACTTGGTGGATCTCATGGTAATATACATATATGACTAATAGACCAAATTCTTTACATATTTGTATAGGGGTATATATTAATTTTGTGATGATACTAATGGTAATTTGTTTGTTCATTGTTGCGGTGTTTCAGTTGCAACACCGAAACAGATAAAGGAATTGATGAAGGTTGATGGGCTTACTAATGATGAAGTTAAAAGCCATTTACAGGTGAAATTTGTTTTTCTGTTTTCTTATTAAATTTATGGCATTTGCACAATGAACTTCATAGCATAGACTTCCGTAGGAGATAAGATTACTGTTATTATCGGAGTATATGTTGTAATGCATCATGTGTTGAGACCGACCTATGATTTCTGTCAGATACATGTTCTTCATACCCGATGATCTTGCATTATATAACTTTTCTGTTGATATTTTGAATTCAGAAATACCGTATACACATGAGGGGAGGAGTACCAAATTCAGCTGCAACACACAATCCTCAACACCAACCTCCTCCTCAATTTGTTGTGGTAGGAGGTATATGGGTTCCCCCTCCAGCACCACCCGAATATGCCACCGCAATGGCAGAAGCAACAAAAGAAGCAGGTACAAATAGAATGAACACCAGTGACATGTATGTTGCCTTATCTGCACCATCGTCACAGCAGGGAGCAACAGCAGCAACAGCCTCATGTTTGCAACAACAACAACAACATCAATCTCCAACAGGTTCTCTGCATTCAGAAGGGAGAAGTAAACGAGGGGGTCGTAGCAGTGTTGATGATGTCCATTCTAGTTCCCCGTCTTATTCGACAGAGACAACAACTACGTCATCCTCGTCCAAACATGTAAAGTAGATTTCGATAATTAAGTTATGGTGGATGTGTATGTTTTGTAGCAAATTATCATAGCAGTTCTTTTTTTTTTTGTATAATAGAGGATAAACCATTGAAGGATATACATATATATGCATGAGATGTTAGACTAGTACTAGAGTATAAGTTGTATAACCTTCTTCTTGGTATTGTTAGAATAAATATTGATCGATTGCATAAATTAGACATTCATGTTACTAGCATTGGCGTAATTGAAGTTGGTGTGATTTCCCATGACAACGGCAGATCTTCTCAAGCTACACGAGATTACTCCTCGGTTACAATAGAAACATTCAGCAGGTTTTCAATTGCGCGCGACCGACGGTAAGACAGGCGTGCAGTTAAGTTTTTCATATCCCATATAGAAAAGAGGGAAATTATATATCCAAATCTTCCATTCTTGAATTGAGGTTTTTGTCATTTGATAACTCTGAGAGTACGTCGCGGAGAAGTTTTTGTTTATTCGGCATTGCTTAGCAGCTTAGTTTACTCTCTCTACCTTCCCATAATCTTCACTTCTCAAAAATTCGGTGTTTACATATTATCCTGAGAACAGTTTTTCATAGAACTGGGAGACATTAAAGCTTTGTTTACACTGTGTTATGCATAAAAAGAGCTTATAACAAAACAGCAAATACATTAGGAGCAAAATTGTACAATTAGTTTAGAAGGGTTAGACAAGCTGGGCCATAAAGTGGTTCTGGCCCAGAGATTTTGGTTGGGCCGGAGGGTCAAGCCTAGCTATGCATCCATTATAATCATGCTACTATATCCAAGAGATAGCTACCAGAATTGAAGATTCAGATACAAAGGCACTTGGTAAATTAGTTGCTCAGGTATGGTAAATTCAGTCTCTACGAAATGCACTCAATGAGATTACGGGTGCACCATGAGCATGCACCTTTGGAAAAGAGCACCCTGGATGAGGATTGAACTGCTGTTGCCAGCGAGATCTCAGGCACCCGAGCTAACGCAATAAAGTATTTGATTCATATTTGATTTTCATATTGAGTGCCTTGATCTATACTAAATCTGGTTTGTGTTCACAAATGAAGGATTTGCAAGCAAAACTACAATCTGCGGAGGACGAAGTGAATGTATTGGTACTATATGGTGAAACATTTCAAATTGTGCAAAACGGCCAAGAATATATTCAATAATTTCCGATCTGGTTTGTGTTCACAATTGATCTATTATACAGTTCGAGAGTGTCCGAGTGGTTTGGATCTAGACAAAGAGCGGCTTCACAGTCACGGACAGTTTGAACGGAGTCACCCGTCGATTCAAAAAATGCTGCTCTAAGATGCAGCAACTGAAGGTCTGGCTTAAATGCTATGGCCTTCGTAAGCTCTTGAATGGCTTCTGCTTCTTTGCGGTCATCCATTAGCACTGGAGAAGACACAGTACAGATTGTTATTACAAGTTTCAAACAAACCTAACAACACATGTTCATGAACAACTCAATGGTAAAAGTGGTCCGTGAGTGTGCGCGTGTCTACCAAATTGGGCTAAAAAAGGTTTAAAGATGGCATATGAGCATATTACAGATTTCCGCAGACGTCTCAAGAGCGTAGATTCATATATTCCAGGAAACAGTGATATATTCATTCAGTTTCAGATATGACTCTAACGAAAGATAAACAACTCTGGTGGGTTTAATCATTGGCAATTGTAGCTGGAAAACCAAAGGGAACATAAAAAGCTTAGAAGACCATGTGAAGCTTACCTGCTGCCCTGTATCTGTAGGGGTAAGTCCTCAGTGGATCCAACTGTGTTGCGATAGTAAGATCGCTCTTTGCCATGTCACGATCACAGTACTCTGAACGTTTCTCGTATGCCGATGCATTGTTCTGTGCCTTCTCTATCAACTTTGTCATTTCATCATAAGCGTTTTTCCTTTGACTCTTGAGATGGTAAACACGAGCCAGGCCCTGATGAGCTCTTGTGTGCCTGATGTTAAGGGCACTCACATAGCAGTCTGCCGCAAGATCCAGCTTATCACAGTCTACATATACACTCCCTAGGTTGTTTAATGCCTGGCAAACAATAACATAAATCAACAAAGTCGTTAGCCTACATGACCAAGCTAAAAGGATCCTTGTATCTACTTCGTTCAGAATACTTACTTGTCCCTTCCGAAGCCCATCTGAAGGGCATTTAAGGGCTTCTTCCAGAAGCTGGATCACGTATGGTGAAGATTCAGAATCTAGGCTTGTATCTGCTAACGCATATGCTTTGAGGAAAAAAGCTTCAAATGACCTCTGAATTGAAATGGACTTCTCGGCCTTAGCTAGTGCCTCTTCACGGTGCCCAGTGTCATATAAAATCCATCCTTCATATACAAGCCTTTCATGATCAGAACTAGAATGATTTCGAGCTAAACGCAAACTACGCATTGCAGCCTTTTGACAATTTAACCTGTAACATTTTAAAAATATCAGGATCTGGTGTAGGCATAACTGGTTTGCTTAAGGAACCATATGGTAGTGCACAGAGGGACTTTAGTCCAGGCCCAGGCCGCCTAATGAAAGCGTCCAAAATCGCTGTCTAGGAGCTTTTCCGCCTAATGGGGAAAACACCCAAAAAATTTGGGCGGCCTTTAGCCGGCTGGCGCCGCATTTTACTACACAGGTGCAGAGTCCCTGCTTCGGTTACACTGATCAATGGAACTTTCCTAAGTAAATTCTTTGAATGTTAGCTACCAAGGATTTCACTTCCCATTCTAGAGTTTCCAAAAACGATGAAATTTTATTGCAGCCGAAGAACATTATTGCCAATCAATATAATAATCCATTCCATAAATCATTCTTACCGCAACAAAAGGAGGGACTGCCGGAACCGAAGGAGACTCTTCCCTGGGTCATTCGCTAGCATCTGGTGAACAACAGCCAGAGACCCAATATCATCAACAGAGGACCACCTGTCATAAAGTTGCATCCAGCAATCTGCCTGACTCCATTGCTGAACATTTCTACGAAGGAGCTCGACCAAGTAATTTCCATGTACCTTGCCATGATACATCATGTAATTTGGTTCCAATGTCAACAGTGCTCTGATATCTCGCAAGGCTGCTTCGTAATCCTCCAGGACAATCGAGAACCAAGCACGTAATTCAAGACAATCTGGGGTGACCTTGAACCCAATAATCTCGTCAATCTCTAATATGGCCGCCTCAATCTTGTTTTCTTCCACCAATGAGACAGCCCTGTACTTGTACGGAAAGGGAAGAGTGGGATCCAACTCAGTTGCAGTGTCCAAATCCATCATCCTCTCCTTCCCAGTGCAATACAGAGATCTCTCCTGGTACATCCACCCAAGGGGTGTATACTCAGAAATGAGGGCACTTGCCTGCTTGTACGCAGTGTACTTATGACCCCTTTTATACTTGCTTCTGGCAACACCCGTTGAAGAATACACATGTCCAACCTCCACAGCAGCTTCAAACCAACGTTGCGCATCCTTGTACTCTTTCCTCTCGAGCATCACACAACCCAATTGATGGAACGCAAGCCCCTTCTGCCACCCTAGTGTTGCACATTCTCCTAATCTCTCTAACAACATAACTGTACTATTCGATTTCATGTCCTCTTCCATAGACACCAGGCTCAAGAAGTAATACAATGTGAACGAAGCATGCCCCATGATTTCCAATCTCTTTCTAGCCTCCGATCCACAAAACAGTCTCATTATATTCGAATTGTACATAGACCTAGGAAGTTCTCTCAGGAGTACCTGCAAACAAGAGGCCACTAAAAGATACGCCATCTCCTCCAACCCATACTCAATTACCAACAAAGCATCTTCAATATTACAAACCAAGTCCGCCAAATGCTTATCACAAGCAGCCTTCATCTCTTCACAACAAAATCTGTTTGCAAACGACAGAATCTCCAATACAATTCTAGGGGAAACCGTAAATGACTCTAACTTCTTAGTCCTGCTGAACAACTCAACAGCTCTCATTCCCTCCGCTGATATCTCACCATGTGTAAAACTTATCTTCTCTCTTTTAGATTCTGTAAACTCACCATACAGCAATGTATTCAAAGGTCTCGATAAAGAACCAATCTTATACCTAACACATCTAATCTCCTCACCTCCGATACAAAATGAAACATCCGAATCATCTCCCTCAGAAGTCGAACATTCTTCTTCCTCTCGTTCATCAACTGACAAAACTTCCACCAACGTTCTCCTACATTGACACGCCTCAAAAACCAAATCCGGATCATACCCAGACACTAAACTAGACTTAGGACATTCAATAACACGACCATTACCACAGTCCATCGAACACGAACCATCAAACTCATCTTCTCTCCTCTCATACCTCAACCAAGCAGATAACACAACCTTCTCATTCACATCCACCGCATACTGCCTTGCACACCGCAAACTTCTCCTTAACAACTTAGGCTCCGACAATCCCTTAAACAACGAATATTGTTCAAGAAAAACCATAGATTTCTCCTCCGAAGAACAACTCTCAAGACGTTTATAAACATTCGCTAAAGATTCAACAAAGTTTATAGATTTCAAATATGGTTCAATTGGGGGTTCTAAGAGATCAGTACTAGGTAAACCAAATGGAAGCAAGAGATTATCAATGGAAACAGATTGACTTAATTTTGACCTGATTGATGAGTTGTTGACTGTTCTAACATAATGATTTTGACTACTAGTAGTACTATTTTGTTGTTGTTGTTTATCTTCATTATTATTACAACATGGGTTTGTGGTATTTAGGGCATAAACTTGATTACCCTTGCATCCATTTACAACCTTCATAGTATTGAACGGATTACTGTTATTATGATGTTGCTGCATCTTTTTTCATCAAGATTTGATCTTTTTGCATCTAATAAAAAATGAAATTTTGAAAAAAAGACCCAGAATCAAATATTACCTTGTTATTCTGGCATAGTAATCATCATTTCCTCAAAAACCCAGAAAGGTAATAGTGTTGCAGGCAATTATAGAGCTTGTTTGTTTTATAATGGGGGTGTTTTTTTTTTTTTTTTTTTTGAAGAGAACCTAATTTGAATTGAACCAGAGAGATTTGCAGTGGTGGTGGTGGTGGATGGGTGTTTGTTTCTGTGGTGTTTTGTTTATCTGGTTAGAAATGGAGAGAAAGAGAGTCTAAAAAGACTATCTTTACGCATTAAAGTCCTTTTCTCTCTTTATATATAAACCAGTGATTGTTGCTGCTGCTGCTGCTGGTCTTGGATGGACAAGTCCTGATGGCTACCTCAATAGTAAATTCAGTGTTCCTGCTGACACTAGCATGGGGCTTAAATGCATTATGTACATGTACTATATCCCAAGTATTTGCATCTTATATTGGAATGAATAATCAAGACCAACCTTGGGTGCTTATGTAAACGAATAATCTGACTCAAATAATTGAATTCAGTAAGACAAATATCCAAAGAGTCCGACTAAATTTTTTTGACTCAGAAGTATGAGTCAAGTCATACTAAAAGTTTCCCAATCAGGAATACGAGTCGAGTCAGACATTAAAAATTGTATGAATTCTTTTTTATCTAATATCTTATTCGGATTGAGTTAGACGTCTAATTAAATTTAGATTTCGAATCAGGCAAAAAAAAAAAAACTGTTTATAAAATTAAAATACTATTATCTCCAGAAAAAACTTATGAAAACACGCATACCATCGATGTCGGAGTCAACTATGTTAAATCTGTTTGACTTCATTTGTCAACTAGTTTCCAAAGCCTTAACCAACAATAAATACTTTAAAATCGCCCTCAACTCCATTAGTCGGTGGTGAGTCCACATTCGTCTATATAGAATCAAAATAAAATGTAATTAGTTTCATTAAACATCTTTGTTTAACTTCAACTCTGGCATGTATTATTTGGATTGAACATAGAAAAAAATATCTATAGTTAAAAGGGAACTAAAAATTGATATTATCCTTCACTAGAGAAGTAGTTGCAATCATTTTTTCCTTAAAAAGATGAAGAAAAATATTAGGTGATTGACAAATAATTGATAAATCTGAAGAAGATATGAGGAAAGTGATAATGTCAATTTTGTACACCTAATTTGATTATTTTTATATTATAGATACCCCAATCATGCATCATATATATATATAGGTTTATTTATTAAAATTTGTACATGCTAAAATGATATTAAATCACTTTATTCTTTGTTTTGTGATTAGAAAACTCTTAATCCTTATCTGTATTCAGGTTTTCAGCTGCTACATTATTTAGGAATCAAATGTTGCATTCCCAAGTGTTATCTTACCGAGTGGTCATATAGGAAAGTAGGAGAACTCGCATAATCAATTACAAGTAGAAACATTTCTACTTCTCCATAAGTATTAATTTCAAGAGTTAGACGTAAGAAAGAAATATTGCTTCATAAAAGGTTAATTGATTTGCTTGCTTCCAAAAATCATTTATTCTCAATTTAAAAAAAGTATGTTTGAATACCATTTAAAAAATTGTTTTTTGATTTCTATAAATAAAAACGTCAGACGTTAGTTTGGGTATTTGATTTTAGAAATACTTATAAAAATAGAAAAATTAACTTTTTCTAAAACATATTTTTGCTTCTGATTTCTGGAACTACATTTATTTACAGAAAATTTTTGACTTTTTTTCTTCAAGGAGTTAAAAAGTTACTTCTTAAGGGTTATCCAAACAACCTTTTTCGGATACCACATAAGAAATAACTTTGTAAGTTAATGAGGTTAAAAAGTTAAAATCAATTTTATTATTAAAAAATTTAAAATTTTTTTAGAAATAAAAAAATAATTTGTGAAGTAAATTTTTTTTTCTTTTGTTTCTAACTTCGACTCCTGATTTTCAAACAAGCTCCTATTCTTAGATCTTTTTTTATGACCCTTATTGGTAGATCTAAGTATACCCACCTAACTTTATCTCCATCTTATTTTATCTATCACAACACAAAATGATGATAAATATTGATGGTACCTTAATCTCAACTTTAAGTGTTAATTACTTGACCACAAAATGAGGTAACACACCACCCATTTAGAATGGATGTTTGTCATTGTCTCATTAAACTCGATTGTCTCCAAAACAAATTTATGTACCTTGATTTAGATAAGAATAAGATCTCACCTTCATGTAAGGAATATATAACCCTTAAGCTAATAGTGATCACAATTGAGTCCACGAGTCTATGGATGTGATTGGAAGATATTTCTTAGCTTATTGTCGGCCAATCTGCAGGCACTGTGCATGTTTTACTTTTAAGTCATTAAGCAAACATCTTTTCAAATAAGTACTTTTCTTAGTTATGTAGTAAGTGGATTAGTGAATAGAGAATAACTCCTAATTCTTTATACGCATGATGATCAAATTTCAAGTAAAGTTTCCCCAAAATCTAGCTATTTGAGAACTTATTAAGCAACCAAGCTAGAATGAAGAAGTTGCTTTCGGCATTACTCTATCCTACTATATAGTTATGGCTTTCGAGCACCAATTCATGGGTTGGCTTCACATTTGGACTAATCTTAACTCAAGTGTCAAAAACAAAAAAAACTATTGAAAACGACAATAAACGCGATATATGCCAAAGCTATTAAGAACGTTTTGAATATTTGGATCATGACATTTATCCCAACAAAATAATCAATCGTTCTAAAAGAACCGAGCTTTTAAAAAAATCAATAACTGTACCCTCACAGAAAATAGGGTCTGCCCTTTTAGGATTTGTAGGGGTACTAGTTTTGGGACTGCTATGACAAATAAAAAAATGTCATACTAATTAATTAATGACTACTCTTAATTAGTGGAAGTAATTGACACTAATTAGATTTTAGTGGGAGGGAGTTGAGGGACTCCTAAGAACAAAATAATTAAGTTTGGTGGTTAGATAGTGAGTTCTTTCTACGAAACTTCGTGTTTGAGCAGACAAAATTAAATTGGAAAGTGTTTTGATGGCTGAGTTAATTTGTTTTCCACTTCCTCCTCCTCCACCACCACCACCACCACCACCACCCAGTGGTCATACTTTATATTGCTAGCAGACACAGAAACATGAAGATCTTGTATAGATCAAGAAAATATTATTAGGACGAATTATTAGTTGTAGACTAGGACCCAAAGGGAAGTCTAATTAAGAGAAGACAAAATAAAAACCAAGGAAAGATCCAAATGAGTTCCTGTGTTTGCAATTTTTGAAATGACATGTCCCATGTGATTTATCATGTGGTGATCTTCATTCTGATCTCTATTATAATTTTAGTACCATGATCAGTACAGTACCCAACAATAACTCTTTATCTTATCCTCGCCTTATTGAAATATGTCAGAGTTTATACTTAGGAGGATATTTGGATGTCAAATAAGAAGTAATTTTTTTCGATTTATCATAAGTCGGAAGTCAGTAAGGAACCGGAAGTATTTTTTCCGATTGAATTTAGTGAAAAGTCAGAATTTAATTTTCCAGGCGAATTTAAGGGCCATCAAAAACTAATTAGGGTCTACTTTTTTAACTCAATCCTATGGATGTGGTTAAAGGATGACCTAGGATATGTAAAAAAACTAAAATCCTTTTCACAAATCAAACAATTATCATAAAACCTTAACTAATATAAAAAATATTTATTTTTTCAAATTTTTTTGTTTACAAAATTATTTTTTTCTAATTTTTATTTTAGAGAATTTTTTTTTTTTTCAATTTGTTTTGATAACTATTTTTTGATAATTTTTTGTTAAACTCATTGTATATTTACCGATTGTGCAAGTTAGTGATCCTCAAAAACATCATGCACAATCGGTAGCTAGATTTAGAACTACAGTATCGATTATATTCCTGTTACCAAATTTACACATAATCGGTAGTTTGGTTTAGGGTTACACCTCCGATTGTGCTAGTTAGTGAACCTCAAAATATCGATCACAATCGGTAGTTATTTTTACACCTAAACTACCGATTATATTCCTGTTGCCAAATTTACACATAATCGGTAGTTAAGTTTTTTATGTAACTACCGATTGTGCGTGTGTCCATAGACTTTTGTGTTCCCATTTTTTTATACACAATCGGTAGTTAGTATAGAGCCCGTGCTACCGATTGTGCACAATCTGTAGTTAAGTTGTTTATTATACTACGATTATACACAATCGGTAGTTAAGTTGTTTTTCTGACTACCAATTGTTAACAATATGTTGAGTTCAATTTACCTTGTCTACCGATTATGTGCTGAAATAATTGTTCTTTATCTTGTATCAAAGAAGGGAAAGGCGATCAAAGCAAGCCCACGATACAATTCTATCGGGGCCTCGTCGTGAAGATTGGAACAACAGAATGCAGTACAGGATCGACGAGGGGAGACCTGTAAACCGAGGTGATGAAGCAGTTCCTGCCTATATGGTATGGTACCGGGAGCATTCTCATCTTCACGTAATCCGTGAATATAAAGGAAAGAGCACCAGGGTGCCCGAATATAGGTCCATCATATAAGACAAACCATCGGGCTATGAAAGGCTGGTACGTAATGTTATTTCCTTTTGATTTTAGTATTAAGGGTAAATATTATAGATAATAATCGTTTGATTGTTATTGCCTAAAAACAGAAGAAAATGTTTGCATTTTTGTTCAACAAGATAGGTGGGTGCATCAATGCGGGAGTGCCTCCAACGAGTGCGCATAAAGACCTCCTTGACAACCTCGATAACGAAGACTATGTTGTCAAGTTCCGAGAGAAATCTGTGACCACGACAAGGAGGGTAACATCAAAGCACAGTAAACGATCTCGCGATCAGCGAGTGCTGCTCCTCAAGCCAATGTCCCTGAAGCTGAAGCCCCTGTTGCCCGTGCTCCTCTTGCCAAAACCAAAAGAGTTAGAAATTAGGTTGTAATCGTTAACTTGATGAATACTATTTTAGTGTTTAACATTACTGGTTTTAATGTCTAACATTTGAAATTATTATATATATTTTTTTTGAGTTATCAATTGATGTGCATTCGATTTATTTTTAACAAGTTATTTTCTTCAAATTTTACATTATAATCGGTAGTTAACGGCTTTGAACAAACTACCGATTGTGTATATTCAGCAACAATCGGAAGATAACAAACTACTGATTGTGTAAGCGTAATACAATCGGTAGATAAATAACTACCGATTGTGCATTTTCAAAATGTTGGATTTTTTAAGAAAAATTCGATTTTCCAATTTGGGGCTATTTGCACAATCGGTAGTTTAAAAAATTCTTAAACTACCGATTGTATATTTTCAAAATGTTGGATTTTTGGAAAAAAAATCGATTTCCAATTTGGGGCTACATGCATAATCAATTTAGTTTTTTTTTTTAACAAAAAATGTAATTAATTTTTAAATAAAAATTAATAAAAAGCTATAAAAAGAAAGTAAAAAAAAATATTGAAAAAAAATATTTTCTTAAAATGATTTGAAATTTTTTTTTGGAAAAAATAATTTCTCTTTTATAAAAAATTGAATTTGTTTTTTGAAAATAAAATAAAAATAAAAACAAAAACTATTTTTATGAAAAACTAATTAATTAATTATAATTAACTAATTAATTAAAATTAATACTAATTATGTAAGGATAGATTAGCCATTATATAAAATAGATGGATAAATGATGTATTGAGATTACTTCAAAATGACCTTATTTTGTGTTATTAGTCCCTCTAATTAGTTTTTAGTAGCCCTCAAAAACGCCAGCTTAATTTTAAAACAAAATTTTAGAATTAATAATTTATAAAAATAATTTGTATACTTTCTCTAAAATCTTGATTTTGTCAAAGTGGATAAGTAGCAACTTAAAGAAGAAGGATTTGTGAAATTTATGATAACTGAGCCAAGAAAATTAAGAACAACTCCTCAGAATACTCTGCAACACTCAGTGTCCACCATGACTAAACTTAGTCACTCAACTGCAAACTCTAAGTTGCCTTAAAGGGATGAGCAACTTAT
Source organism: Papaver californicum (assembly GCA_023531435.1). Classification (NCBI taxonomy): domain Eukaryota; kingdom Viridiplantae; phylum Streptophyta; class Magnoliopsida; order Ranunculales; family Papaveraceae; genus Papaver; species Papaver californicum. The sequence continues at coordinate 608,818 of JAJJMC010033089.1, read as the reverse complement.
AAAAAAGAAAAAGGGAAAATGCTTCAGAAAATGAATAGTCATCGCAAACCCATGATCCGTAACCTGATTTATAAGTTCATTGCAGTATCACGGTCTTCCAAACACCTTCCTATTCTCCTTCCAAACTTAGGTGTCACCCTCTACAGAACTCAAATCCAGATGCCCCGGACAATGAGTCAAGAACACCAAAACCACATTTTAGCATAAACAAGGGGAGGCCAACATGCCAACAGAAGGAGGATATTAACCACAGGAGCATAATCTGGATAACGTACAAATTTTGCTCGAACATGGTTGTTAACTTACTCTTTTACTAACACTTCTGTCAATATCTTGGTTAAAGTTTAATTCCATGTAGAAAGAATGTATTACCTCTGTAAGTAAGGATTCTGTCTTCAGCTCCTACACACCACAAATGCCCTTGCAACTCCAAAACCCCTTTCATTTCTGCAGCTTCCCAAACAAATTTGAATAACCCAAGAGCCTTGTCCAATTGCTTCACCCCAATTCCGACCATCTTCTCGTTATCGGATGTCAAAATCTTCCCAATACACAAACAGAACCCATTCTTCTTATCTTTTCTCTCATAAACACCTCCGTGGACTTCTATTTCAAGGTCTCTAACACTCCCAAAGAGATAATACTGCAAAAGTGTGAACATGCATTGCGATGAGTGGCCTAAAGTCTTCAACAGTTTTTTCTGCATTAAGCTTTCCTGATTCCGAGCTTCTCTGTATCCAATATCTCTATCCACCAACACATCCTTGATCTGATTCAATCCTTCTTTCATTATTTCCAGCTTTAACATATGAGGTAATACACCCATTTCATTTCTTAAGCAATTGATGAGATCATTGAACATGTCAAGTAAATCTTCCCATCGGTGAGCAGGCCAAGGATTGAATTTTTGTGATGGCGCCGGTCGCATCCATGAGGTGTAGTCATGGTTCGAACAAGTGGACGTTTCGGATAAGAACCGTAGGCAGCTAGAAATAATCTGTTCACTCACCCTAGTTTCTTTCACTAACAAGGATGGACACTGTTGATAATTCGAGGACTCAATCTCAGCTTTTAAGCCTGACAGTATCTTTTTAAGAGCACCCGTCCATATCCTATGCTGATTGACTTGTGAGCAAATAGCTAGCCGCACTGACTTCCTCTGTTGGGCTGAGACATTCAGGTAGCTGCAGACGCTGGTAAGTGTCTTCAACGTCAAGGGTTCTCTTTCATCTGATCGACCGAAACACAATTCTGGAATGGTCTCCATAGCAGCCAACGAGCTTGTCGTAGCTCTCTTCTTCAGTGACTGTTGAACCGAGGGAGTCCCAAGATACAACCTACCAAGGGATTTGAAGGATTTTATCCTGCACTCGGTACGTTCATCATCCTTCACAACTGAATCTTCTCCAATACTGACTAGTTTTCCATCAACCAAATCCACATTTCCCAACCCTTGAGACATCTTGTTTAACTTCTGAAAAGCCAATTCAGGTGTGAGAAACTCCTCTTCATTTGGTCCTTCTTCATGATAGTACCTGACAATATCCAATCGCCTAATTTTCAGATAATTTACACCAAAGAGATGATTTAACACACGCCGAGCTCGCATATTATAGGTTCAAATGCCTCCTTATTATTCTTTCCTTACAGTGGAGAGAAGACTGATTTGCACACAAAAACAACTAACTGAAGAAGTTAGTTTCAAAGTTTCATTGGGACATTCCTACAAACACATAGTATGCAAAAATAAAGTCCTAAGAAAACATAAACTGAACATGGCAAAGTTGTGAAATGAACAATCTGATCATATTCTCAACTGAACACTCAATTCTCATAGAGCAAAAGTGAATACTTTAACACAACAAGGAAAAATCCATACCATTAACATAGAAAAAGGCAATTTCTGTTTCTGATTTTTTTTTCCAACATTACAACAAATCTGTGGTTAGCCTTACCGATTATTTTCTCTCAAGTCTCAAATCTATTCGATGTGGGACTAAACTCAGCCAAAGGCAAGAACAACTCAAAGTTAAAATTCCCTTTCCTCCCTGAGGTCAGAAGTTCGATTTCTTGCGTAAACCATTAAAAATAAAAAAAACAAAAACTTTTCTTGCCTTCTGTTTTCCTTGGTGTATCAGTCTCTGTCTCTCAATCTTCTCTTTCCATTCCCATTAAGCCAACCCATTTCTGAAAAGTGTTTTCCAAATACTTTTCTTAAATAACTTTTCTCCAGAGGGAGGCTTTCTGGTGAGAATATTTCTAAATACATTTAGCAAGCAGGGACCTTTGAGAGCTTGAAAAGTGTTTGTTGCTTGAGACCTGGTGAGAATATTTTTCCCTTGTTATTTTTTATGTATCTTCATGAGAGAAGCTAGCATCATTCGTTGCAGTTGGCGAACCGGCAAAATGTCTGCTGAATTGATAGAAGACGAATGAAAATTTTCCAATCCTCGGAACGTAACACACACAGCTCACAAGCCATTATCCTTATTATAGAGCAGGCCAAATTCAACAAGGGTTACAACTTCCACATGAGTTGCGTGCAAAATTTAGCAGACATTCTTCTAAATTGTGTTGCAGAGTTTGCCAGGGTTCTGTTCCCTTGTATATTTTCTTGCAGCAGTTGGTTCAGTTGCTGGTGCTAAAGAGAGAAATCTCGTATGCACAGTTAACATCATGGTGTGGTTTTAAAACGATAAGAGGCATACGATTAAACACCAGTTCATATATCAAACACCAGTTTGGTATCTGAAGAAGCTGTAGGAACTGCTCTTAGCTTCTTCTTAAATAGCTCCACTTGTCTAACTCTATTAGGCGAGCCAACACTAGAACGAAAGACTATAAAAGCTTCCTCCAAATCTTTTGCATTTTTCAACAAAAATCTCAGAATTTTGAACTCAGCATCACATCCTTCCACTTCTTCAATCTCGACAGACTTGAGGTTAGACAACATCCCCGGCGATGACAAGCCTGCCTCATTAATATGTTACACAAAAATAAATGTCGCCAAATGAAGTAGATGGAAAACATAGATGTTCTAGTAGAACTGTTGGATTGACATCGCATGCCACACTAAAAAACAAAGAGCATACGTGGTTAAATGTTACCTCCTTCAATTCAAGGACAAGGTAAAGTTCAGCTATATTAGGAGAAATGCTGAGGGTGTTGACAGTCTAACAAGTCAGGAGCCTATGAAAGAACCTTGAGAAACAAAAGAAAATTCTTTAAATAATGTAGCAGATATTATCTCGCTAAAAATAGTAAACCAAGATGCTTAAAAGAGCACGATAGTACTAATAAACTTTCGCTGTTAATACAAATAGACTTGAGAAACAAGCACAAAAATGACAATCATCTTGATAACCAAGAAACATCATCATTATAGCTAAGAACTTCTTATAAAGTAATGAATGTCGGGTTGCTTAAGCAGCAGCATCACCCTTGGCCTTCTCATAGATTTTACTACGCAATTGCTTAAACCATATATGCAAATATGTTAAGATTTTATATCATGGAAGAGAGGAAGCACCCATACCTCAAGTAATCCAGGTGATAGTCTCACATTTTTCACCGTATAAACCGCTCTAGAAATTGCATTATACGTTTAGCATACACTTGTTTTTCCTTTGAGGGCAAATTTGAATATGTTTCTGCATTCTCATCTTCTTCTTTTTCTACGAGTGTCATGCCAAAAAGTATACCTGGGATAGTGGAGAACAAATTTCTAGAGAATAATCTTGTATCAAGAAAGATCTGCAAGTGAATGCTTCCAAGTTTGAAGCACATAACTTATAATATTAGTCATAGTATTATTTTGCGGTCTATTCCAACGAGTGTACGTAAACTGCTTGAGGCTGACAGAATCAACAATCAACTTCTTTTGGTTATCAGTCTGTATATTGCAATCAACCATATCTAAAGCTTCGAGAACTGAACAACTTGAAAAGAGTCTTTTAGATGATTCCACATTGGAGATTGATAATCCATACAAGTACAACTTTTTAAGCTGAGGTAAACTCATTGATCTTGGTAGAATAATATCTATCCAGCTATGCGCGCGAATTTGCAACTTTGTCAGTGATTTACAGTTAAGGAGACGTTGAGGAATTTCATATGCAGTATTATGCAACTGACACTGTATACTTATTTCTCGAGCATTATACTTCACGGCATGATTGCTCCATCTATTAACATTCATTATCATCGTATTATCATATGCAGAGTTTTCCCAATCCATGACACTGAACTTCTGAATATCAATCTCTTTGCGGAATATGAATACCATGTGTACCAACATGATGAAACTATGTTGTTTGTTTTCTGCAAACGAACTCCTATTGAAGTTGAGAAACGGTAATGATTTCCAAATATGAATCCATCGTTTCGACAAAACACTAGTCTGAACAGCATATTTAGTATCAATGTAAAACATGATGAGATGAATTAAGGTATCAGGTAATCTACTGATTCTATCTTCCACATCACTATATGTTGTTCCTTCCATTGTTAACCTTCCGATTTTTCGACTACAAAGCAGAGGCCTTTTATGATTGTTGGGTTATGGTGTGCAACATCCTGATCGCAGTTTCAGACCATCAATAAGGAAAGCAATTCAGGTGCTGAAAAAGGAATTAAAGTTGCCAAAAACTTCCACGATTGGAGTGGCCCTTAACGGTCCTGCAATGAAGAAGTGGTAGCAAAAATGCATGCTTTCATTGAGAGTTGAACTCAAGACCTCCCGCTTACTAAACGGGTGCTCTAACCAACTGAGCTATGAAAGCAGGTATTTCTAGGTGGAAGTTTTATAATACATACCAGGTAGCTCTCACACCACAGTTACACACCTGAAGTCAGCTCTAGACAACATTAAGGTTCCCGAAGGAGCAATCTGTCGCGAGGCGCCATGCCGACACCAAGAGTGTACCACAAAATTTTGAAAGTTTAATTCAGGAGGAAATTCAAACACCTGAAAGGAAAATATATTTCTATAACATATGCATTGTTGTTATCAGAAACATTAACTATAGATTATATACATTTCTGATGTTTTTATTATTTAATGGCTATAAAAACGAAAGACAGTAAAAATACTAGTATCAGCAAAAGTAACACTTCAAAAAGAAAAGAAGTGTTACTTGAGAGATTAAACCTCTCCTGACAATATTTAACTCGAGGAGGACTATAGATACCCTCGCCTCTTCTGCACGTGGAATAACTAAAGTCTATAGATACCCTCGCGAATCATCAGCTCGTGGTAGTAAAGGCTCAACATCCATGACTGGCCGGCTAACTATATAAACGTAGAAAAGTACAAAATTTCTTATTCAAGGGTCCAGGTCCTAGATACTAAGAGAAACACATATATTTTTTTTTATGACCAATGTAGTTAATTTAGGATTTCGATCTCATCTCGGTCGAGATATGTCAGTCTATATATGGATTGATAGAATGAGTTATATTACTCTGGATTTCCCTACTGGATTTTTAACTGGTGAAATTTAATGAGCTCCCAGTGATTCTAATTTAAAAATAAATGTAGACTCCTCATGGATTTTAAACACTTGTATGGTTGGATGTGGGCTAATAATTAGAGTTTCTCCAGGAACAACTCTCAAGGCTTTCTTATTAGGGATACACATGGCTGCTGAGTGGGAAAAGGAGTTGTCACTCTAATTTTTTTGGGATAAAAGATAACCGCAAATGACTGATATTATATGCTCAAAGGAAAATTCAACACACAATCAAATGGCATAGTAAAGAAATCAAGGAAAAATCAGCACAATCAAATGGCATAATAAAGAAATCATAAGAAACACAAGATTCATGTTGTCTATAGATTCAAACTTCACCTTCTTGGGGTTTTAAGTTCATTAAGAGAAAGGACAACATGGTGACAGAAAAATCAACAAAAGAAGCAACAAAAAATGGTCGGAAACAAGATTGGGCCTCTTCTTCAATCCTGCTTATTTATATTTTGAAATTTTTGTTTCCAACAGGCGCGGATCTAGGTTTTGAGAAATAGATAGGCAAATTACCAATGAATGCATATATGAAGAGGTGTAAATGGGCAAAAATGGTTAAAGTTTGACTTAAATAATTAAAATTAGGCTTGAAAACCTGATGGGATGGGTGGGCAGTTGCACACCCATCTTTCCATATGGATCCTCCCCTACACACAATATCAATAGGATTGCATCCATACGAATACACGATCTGAAAAATGGATAGGAAAATTATCAATAGATGCATATTTGAGGAAGTATAAATAGGATAAAATAACAAAAATAGTTAATATTAGGCTTGGGAGCCGACTGGGTGGACAACCATCCTACTATATGGCTCCGCCCTACCGACAATATCAGTAGGATCTATGAATGTTGTAGCAACTGCAGCCACACGATTCGAGTGGTCTTTAACGGTCCTGCAATGAAGAAGTGGTAGCAAAAATGCATGCTTTCATTGAGAGTTAAACTCAAGACCTCCCGCTTACTAAACGGGTGCTCTAACCAACTGAGCTATGAAAGCAGGTGTTTCTAGGTGGAAGTTTTATAATACATAACAGGTAGCTCTCACACCACAGTTACACACCTGAAATCCGCTCTAGACAACATTAAGGTTCCTGAAGGAGCAATCTGCCGCGAGGCGCCATGCCGACACCAAGAGTGTACTACAAAAGCTTGAAAGTTTAATTCAGGAGGAAATTCAAACATCTGAAAGGAACATATATTTCTATAACATATACATTGTTGTTATCAGAAACATTAACTATAGATTATATACATTTATGATGTTTTTATTATTTAATGGCTATAAAAACGAAAGACAGTCAAGATACTAGTATCAGCAGAAGTTATACTTCAAAAAGAAAAGAAGTGTTACTTAAGAGATTAAACCTCTTCTGACAATATTTAACTCGAGGAGGACTATAGATACCCTCGCCTCTTCTGCACGTGGAAGAACTAAAGTCTATAGATACCCTCGCGAATCATCAGCTCGTGGTAGTAAAGGCTCAACATCCATGACTGGCCGACTAACTATATAAACGTTGAAAAGTACAAAATTTCTTATTCAAGGGTCCAGGTCCTAGATACTAAGAGAAACAAATATATTTTTTTTATGACCAATGTAGTTAATTTAGGATCTCAGTCTCATCTCGGCCGAGATATTTCAGTCTATATATGGCTTGATAGAATGAGTTATATTACTCTGGATTTCCCTACTGGATTTTTAACTGGTGAAATTTAATGAGCTCCCAGTGATTCTAATTTAAAAATAAATGTAGACTCCTCGTGGATTTTAAACACTTGTATGGTTGGATGTAGGCTAATAATTAGAGTTTCTCCAGGAACAACTCTCAAGGCTTTCTTATTAGGGATACACATGGCTGCTGAGTGGGAAAATGAGTTGTCACTCTAATTTTTTTGGGATAAAAGATGACCGCAAATGACTGATATTATATGCTCAAAGGAAAATTCAACACACAATCAAATGGCATAGTAAAGAAATCAAGGAAAAATCAGCACAATCAAATGGCATAATAAAGAAATCATAAGAAACACAAGATTCATGTTGTCTATAGATTCAAACTTCACCTTCTTGGGGTTTTAAGTTCATTAAGAGAAAGGACAACATGGGGACAGAAAAATCAACAAAAGAAGCAACAAAAAATGGTCGGAAACAAGATTGGGCCTCTTCTTCAATCCTGCTTATTTATATTTTGAAATTTTTGTTTCCAACAGGGGCGGAGCTAGGTTTTGAAAAATAGATAGGCAAATTACCAATGAATGCATATATGAAGAGGTGTAAATGGGCAAAAATGGTTAAAGTTTGACTTAAATAATTAAAATTAGGCTTGAAAACCTGATGGGATGGGTTGGCAGTTGCACACCCATCTTTCCATATGGATCCTCCCCTACACTCAATATCAATAGGATTGCATCCATACGAATACACGATCTGAAAAATGGATAGGAAAATTATAAATAGATGCATATTTGAGGAAGTATAAATAGGATAAAATAACAAAAATAGTTAATATTAGGCTTGGGAGCCGACTGGGTGGACAACCATCCTACTATATGGCTCCGCCCTACCGACAATATCAGTAGGATCTATGAATGTTGTAGCAACTGCAGCCACACGATTCGAGTGGTCTTTAACGGTTCTGCAATGAAGAAGTGGTAGCAAAAATGCATGCTTTCATTGAGAGTTAAACTCAAGACCTCCCGCTTACTAAACGGGTGCTCTAACCAACTGAGCTATGAAAGCAGGTGTTTCTAGGTGGAAGTTTTATAATACATAACAGGTAGCTCTCACACCACAGTTACACACCTGAAATCCGCTCTAGACAACATTAAGGTTCCTGAAGGAGCAATCTGCCGCGAGGCGCCATGCCGACACCAAGAGTGTACTACAAAATTTTGAAAGTTTAATTCAGGAGGAAATTCAAACACCTGAAAGGAACATATATTTCTATAACATATACATTGTTGTTATCAGAAACATTAACTATAAATTATATATATTTCTGATGTTTTTATTATTTAATGGCTATAAAAACGAAAGACAGTAAAGATATTAGTATCAGCAGAAGTTATACTTCAAAAAGAAAAGAAGTATTACTTGAGAGATTAAACCTCTTCTGACAACATTTAACTCGAGGAGGACTATAGATACCCTCGCCTCTTCTGCACGTGGAAGAACTAAAGTCTATAGATACCCTCGCCAATCTTCAGCTCGTGGTAGTAAAGGCTCAACATCCATGACTGGCCGGATAACTATATAAACGTTGAAAAATACAAAATTTCTTATTCAAGGGTCTAGGTCCTAGATACTAAGAGAAACACATATATTTTTTTTTATTACCAATGTAGTTAATTTAGGATCGCAGTCTCATCTCGGCCGAGATATGTCAGTCTATATATGGCTTGATAGAATGAGTTATATTACTCTGGATTTCCCTACTGAATTTTTAACTGGTGAAATTTAATGAGCTCCTAGTGATTCTAATTTAAAAATAAATGTAGACTCCTCGTGGATTTTAAACATTTGTATGGTTGGATGTGGGCTAATAATTAGAGTTTCTCCAGGAATAACTCTCAAGGAGTTATTATTAGGGATACACATGGCTGATGACTGGGAAAAGGAGTTGTCACTTTATTTTTCTTGGGATAAAAGATGACCGGAAATGACTGATATTATATGCTCAAAGGAAAATTCAGCACACAATCAAATGGCATAATAAAGAAATCAAGGAAAATTCAGCACAATTAAATGGCATAATAAAGAAATCATAAGAAACACAAGATTCATGTTGTCCATAGATTTAAACTTCACCTTTTTGGGGTTTTAAGTTCATTAACAGAAAGGACAACATGGTGACAGAAAAATCAACAAAAGAAGCAACAAAAAATGGCCGAAAACAAGATTGGGCCTCTTCTTCAATACTGCTTATTTATATTTTGAAATTTTTATTTCCAACAGGGCGGAGCCAGGTTTTGAAAAATAGATGTGCAAATTACCAATGAAAGCATATATGAAAAGGTGTAAACGGGCAAAAATGGTAAAAGTTTGACTAATATAATTAAAATTAGGCTTGAAAACCTGATGGGATGGGTGGGCAGTTGCACACCCATCTTTCCATATGGCTCCGTCCTTACACACAATATCAATAGGATTACAGCCACACGAATACACGATCTGAAAAATGGATATGCAAATTATCAATATATGCATATTTGAGGAAATATAAATAGGATAAAATAACAAAAATAGTTAAAATTGGGCTTGGGAGCCGACTGGGTGGACAACCATCCCACTATATGGCTTCGCCCTACCGGCAATATCAGTAGGATCTATGAATGTCGTAGCAACTGAAGCCACACGATTCAAGTGGTCCTTAACGGTCCTGCAATGAAGAAGTGGTAGCAAAAATGCATGCTTTCATTGAGAGTTGAACTCAAGACCTCCCGCTTACTAAACGGGTGCTCTAACCAACTGAGCTATGAAAGCAGGTGTTTCTAGGTGGAAGTTTTATAATACATAACAGATAGCTCTCACACCACTGTTACACACCTGAAATCCTCTCTAGACAACATTAAGGTTCCTGAAGGAGAAATCTTCCGCGAGGCGCCATGCCGACACCAAGAGTTTACTACAAAATTTTGAAAATTTAAATCATGATGAAATTCAAACACCTGAAAGGAACATATATTTCTATAACATATACATTGTTGTTATCAGAATCATTAACTATAGATTATATAAATTTATGATATTTTTATTATTTACTGGCTATAAAAACGAAAGACAGTAAAGATACTAGTATCAACAGAAGTAACACTTCAAAAAGAAAAGAAGTGTTACTTGAGAGATTAAACCTCTTCTTTCAATATTTAACTCGAGGAGGACTATAGATACCCTCGCCTCTTCTGCACGTGGAAGAACTAAAGTCTATAGATACCCTCGCCAATCTTCAGCTCGTGGTAGTAAAGGCTCAACATCCATGACTGGCCGGCTAACTATATAAACGTTGAAAAGTACAAAATTTCTTATTCAAGGGTCCAGGTCCTAGATACTAAGAGAAACACATATCTTTTTTTTTATGACCAATGTAGTTAATTTTTGATCTCGGTCTCATCTCGGCTGAGATATGTCAGTCTATATATGGCTTGATAGAATGAGTTATACTACTCTGGATTTCCCTACTGAATTTTTAACTGGTGAAATTTAATGAGCTCCTAGTGATTCTAATTTAAAAATAAATGTAGACTCCTCGTGGATTTTAAACACTTGTATGGTTGGATGTGGGCTAATAATTAGAGTTTCTCCAGGAACAACTCTCAAGGATTTATTATTAGGGATACACATGGCTGATGACTGGGAAAAGGGGTTGTCACTTTATTTTTCTTGGGATAAAAGATGACCGGAAATGACTGATATTATATGCTCAAAGGAAAATTCAGCAACAGAATCAAATGGCATAATAAAGAAATCAAGGAAAATTCAGCACAATTAAATGGCATAATAAAGAAATCATAAGAAACACAAGATTCATGTTGTCCATAGATTTAAACTTCACCTTTTTGGGGTTTTAAGTTCATTAAAGAAAGGACAACATGGTGTCAGAAAAATCAACAAAAGAAGCAACAAAAAATGGCCGGAAACAAGATTGGGCCTCTTCTTCAATACTGCTTATTTATATTTTGAAATTTTTATTTCCAACAGGGCGGAGCCAGGTTTTGAAAAATAGATATGCAAAATTACCAATGAACGCATATATGAAAAGGTGTAAACGGGCAAAAATGGTAAAAGTTTGACTAAAATAATTAAAATTAGGCTTGAAAACCTGATGGGATGGGTGGTCAGTTGCACACCCATCTTTCCATATGGCTCCGTCCCTACACACAATATCAATAGGATTACAGCCACACGAATACACGATCTGAAAAATAGATATGCAAATTATCAATATATGCATATTTGAGGAAGTATAAATAGGATAAAATAACAAAAATAGTTAAAATTGGGCTTGGGAGCCGACTGGGTGGACAACCATCCCACTATATGGCTTCGCCCTACCGGCAATATCAGTAGGATCTATGAATGTCATATGAACTGCAGCCACACGATTCAAGTGGTCCTTAACGGTCCTGCAATGAAGAAGTGGTAGCAAAAATGCATGCTTTCATTGAGAGTTGAACTCAAGACCTCCCGCTTACTAAACGGGTGCTCTAACCAACTGAGCTATGAAAGCCGGTGTTTCTAGGTGGAAGTTTTATAATACATAACAGATAGCTCTCACACCACTGTTACACACCTGAAATCCGCTCTAGACAACATTAAGGTTCCTGAAGGAGCAATCTTCCGCGAGGCGCCATGCCGACACCAAGAGTGTACTACAAAATTTTGAAAATTTAAATCATGAGGAAATTCAATCACCTGAAAGGAACATATATTTCTATAACATATACATTGTTGTTATCAGAAACATTAACTATAGATTATATATATTTATGATATTTTTATTATTTAATGGCTATAAAAACGAAAGACAGTAAAGATACTAGTATCAACAGAAGTAACACTTCAAAAAGAAAAGAAGTGTTACTTGAGAGATTAAACCTCTTCTTTCAATATTTAACTCGAGGAGGACTATAGATACCCTCGCCTCTTCTGCACGTGGAAGAACTAAAGTCTACAGATACCCTCGCCAATCTTCAGCTCGTGGTAGTAAAGGCTCAACATCCATGACTGGCCGGCTAACTATATAAACGTTGAAAAGTACAAAATTTCTTATTCAAGGGTCCAGGTCCTAGATACTAAGAGAAACACATATCTTTTTTTTATGACCAATGTAGTTAATTTTGGATCTCGGTCTCATCTCGGCCGAGATATGTCAGTCTATATATGGCTTGATAGAATGAGTTATACTACTCTGGATTTCCCTACTGAATTTTTAACTGGTGAAATTTAATGAGCTCCTAGTGATTCTAATTTAAAAATAAATGTAGACTCCTCGTAGATTTTAAACACTTGTATGGTTGGATGTGGGCTAATAATTAGAGTTTCTCCAGGAACAACTCTCAAGGCTTTCTTATTAGGGATACACATGGATGCTTAGTGGGAAAAGAGTTGTCACTCTAATTTTTTTGGGATAAAAGATGACCGCAAATGACTGATATTATATGCTCAAAGGAAAATTCAGCACACAATCAAATGGCATAATAAAAAAATCAAGGAAAATTCAGCACAATCAAATGGCATAATAAAGAAATCAAGGAAAATTCAGCACAAAAATAGCTAAAATTAGGCTTGGGAGCCGACTAGGTGGACAACCATCCCACTATATGGCTCCATCCTACCGGTAATATCAGTAGTATATGTGAATGTTGTATCAACTGCAGCCACACAATTTGAGTGGTCCTTAACGGTCCTGCAATGAAGAAGCGGTAGCAAAAATGAAAATGCATGCTTTCATTGAGAGTTAAACTCAAGACCTCCCGCTTACTAAACGGGTGCTCTAATCAACTGAGCTATGAAAGCAGATTTAAAGTGATAGATTTTAAAAGATTTAACCGGTTGCATCACACCACAGTTGGTGGCTCATATCCCCCACACCACATAAAGGTTTCTGCTGCGAGCATACTGCCACGAGGCGCCATGCCTAAACCAAGGGTATACTACGAAAGCTTGATACTTTGAAACCTGACGAACTTTAGACAACTGAAAGGAACATATATTTCTATAACATATACATTGTTATTGTTATTGTTATCAGAACATTAACTATACATCATATACAGTTCTGATGTTTCTTATTGCTTACATCTATTCATATGGCTATACGAACAAAAACGAAAGACAGTGCCATTAAGGAGATAGTAATATCAGCAGAAGCAACACTTCAAAAAGAAAAGCAGTGTTACCAGCGAGATAAAACCCCTTCTTACAACATTTAACTCGAGGAGAAGAGCAGGACGAAGAAGAGCAACTTCTGCTGCCGACGAACTGAACACAAAAATGTTTCTCGAAGATGCTAATACATTCTTACTTCTACTCAAATCTAGTAGGAGAACTATAGATACCCTCGCCAATCTTCTGCTCATGGTAGTAAAGGCTCAACATCCATGACTGGTCGGCTGACTATACAAACGTCGAAAAGTGCAAAATTGCTTATTCAAGGGTCCTAGATACCAAGATGATATAGAAAATAGGATGGAGCTTGCTGGGTTCGCATGGCTTTCTCTGGAATGGAATTCTGTTCTTTAGAGCATTTTTAAAATCCAGAGCTTATACCTGTCTATATGCATATATACAACGGCAGGTCCAGTCAGGTTTTCTTCAAAGAGGCGCTTCAAGAGCTTAAGATAGGACTCGTAATTTCCAGACTGCTGTATCCTTTTCCGTAATCCCTGCAACACAGCTGCCCTGTCCAAATACTCGGGACACAAACCCATGTCTAGCATCTTCACTAAAGATTCATAAGCATCTTCAAAATGCCCGCCTTTTATGTATCCCCTTAACAACCAGGATAGTGTTTTCTTCTTACCTACAGAGCTGGCAAACTCCGTCCCACTAAGCAACCGTGTTACAGCATTGGCTTCCTTTTGGGAGGCACATATGGCCAAGACCACATCGTAAAGCTCCCTGCCAGGTTGTTTACCCACAAGCTTCATTTCCCACAATTGCCGCTCAGCCTCTATTCCTCGACCAGCACATATGTACATAGCCAGCAATCTCTCATGAACTAATTCAGACTGCGCAGTGCTTCCTTCTTGAGTCACCCAGTTGGATAATTGGACCCCGACCTCAACAAGATCTGATTGATACTTTTCAATAAGCCCGACACTCTCAGTATCAAGCTCAGCAACCAAATTGGCTTTCGTGTAACCTTTTAACTTGCGCAGTGCTTTAGTGAACTCATTCAACTCCTTAACCACAGCTGACATGGCAATAAGGTAACTATACGGCTCTGGTTTTAGTCCACACTCCCTAAACTCAGTTACCAATTTAACAGCACCAGAGTAATTTTCATCAATCTGAAAGAGTCAAAGCAGACAATTGACAATCATTCTTCACATCAGAAACTGAAGATGGACACATAGAGTGGTTGAAATGAAATCAGCAGCAAAAGAGTTTATGCAAAAATTCATACATTAGCAGTGAAAAACACTGGTGAAAATCACTATTAGAGGTGAATTTGTGGATACTCTGACTCACAAGGAATTCAAGAAGCATTTGGTGGACGCTCAAATTTTTTTCACATCATCATCTTCATATCCAGGAAATGTAGCATAAAATTAATACTCCTAATCGGCCTTAACACCAAACACTATAAAAGCACTCGGTGCAGGTGAAATCACCCATTTGGAGCAAGTCATCAAACTCATCAGTCAAAATCAATGAGTACTAAACAAAATGACAACACACCAACGCACTTCAGTAGCAAAAAGTACAAGAAAATACGCTTAACCTAAACATTGAAGTACGATTAATTGTATGATTTACTAACAACGCTACTGAGTTCGAGTACGACTCAATAGTGCATTAATGCTCACATCAGCATCTCCCAATCCAAGAAAAGATAAGTATGCACTTTCAGTAAGAGCGACTTAACTGAACCACAATCACTAAACAATCCCCCAGACGGAAACAAGTCATCAAAACCTCTGTAGCACTAAATCTAATCATTCAGTGTAAAACAACTTCAAAACACAACCACATGTCAATAAGAAAACACAAAAAACTGCATACACACAACCGAAACATCGCAGTACTACTACCTTTACCTATCAATCAAGTATTAAGTGAGTGTCTTATAATTGTGGACTGACTACTCAGCAAACAAAGCAATTAAGGAATTAACAAATTAAGGCGAATAAAAAGCCATTACCATCATCTTCCAAGCAAGATAACCAATAGGACCACCTTTCCCACTCTCATTATCCTCAACAGTATACTCAATTCCTCTCTTCAACACTTCCTTAACAAACAGCACACCCATATCTCTCTTCTCAACCTCCCAATACAATGAAATAACTTTCTCAATCATACTAAAACATGGTTTCAATCCAACACAATCCATATCAACTAACAAATCAACAACATCAGACACAACATGGTTATCATCTGTAATCAATTTCTTGACCCAACCACACATAATTGAAACCATTAATTCCATTGTTTCTTTATCAACTCTATTCTCTTTTTGTAACCATTCAAATACTTCTAATGCACACCATGAATCTCTCCCTTCTTGTGAGAAATAAACTAAAACCAGTTTCAATTCTCTAGCTGTGAGTCTTGTATTCATTTCTTGAAGAACATCTGATGGTTCTCTTACCATTCTTTCCATTTCTTCAATTGCTTCAAAAAACCCTTCACTCATCTCATCCTTTTCATCATCATCAGTAGTTACTAAACCATCTCTATCCAATTCTAGATACCCAAACAATCGAAACTCCCCAAGTTTGCTCCTTTTTGAAGAAACAAGGCATGAAGACTGATTTTTCTTATTCAGGATTGACTTCACTGCTTTTTCTGCTGTTAGAATACTACTGAGATTACTGAAATGAAATTGGTTGTGTGGAAATGAATAAGATGATGAATTTACAGGGAAACTGAATTTGATTCTTGAAGAAGCAGCTAATCCTAGAGTTGTTGCAGCCATTTCTTTTTTTCTTGAAGGGTTTTACAGGTAGAGTTTGAAAACCATAGCAGCTGCAGATGGAATTGAATCAGTTAAAGGGTTTATGTGTTTTTGACAGAAAGGGTGTCTAAAGAAGCCCTAATTTTGAGATTTGGGGGTTTTCTCTATGTCTGTCAAATGATTATTTCTTCAGGTTGGAGAAGAAGATCAAGGAATTTGTGTTGTTTGAGAGATGAAGTAAAGGGACACGTGGGGCTCTGAGGGCACACCAGGAATCCACTTGAATTTTATAAGTTTGGATTTATTCGTAGGTTTGCATTTAGTTTTCTATACCATGCCAAATGTTAGAAGGCGAGGCCTTGTGTTCGTCGAGATATCATTTAAAAAGTAATTTTTTAACCTTTAAAAATAAAAAAATTTGAAAGCTATGTCAGAATAATTTTTAAGAATAAAAAGATTAATTTTAAGGATTAATTTTTATTCTTGATATCCAAACATTTTCCAAAATATTATTCTTTTAAAAATTTAGAATACAGATAATAAGTTTTCTTTTGATAATATTTTTATATTAGGTTTTGTGTCCAAAATTAGTACTTTATAAACAAGTTGAAGAACAGTTTTAATACATTCTTCTCTCTTCCCCCTGCTTAATTTGCATTAGTTTTTGTTGAAAAAAAAAACTAAGAAGAGAGATTTATTAGAATGGCAATGGCTAGTCAATATAAAAGAATTCTTCCTTCCACACCCGCAGTTGACTTGGCTACAACACAAGGAAAGGTGCGTGATTTTTCCATCTCCACTAAATTACACGGTTATTACTTCAATGTTTGAGCAAGTTAAAATGGTAAAACAAACCCTTTAATCTAATCAACTTTTTTTATAGGCATTTCAATCTTGATATTCAGAGCAAGAATGTTTGGAATACATATGTGGCTTTTGCTTCTAAAGTTAAAAATTCTGACCATCTTTCTTTCTTTTTTTATCTTTTTTTTTTTGGTTTGGAATTTTACAGCAACTTTTTAAAGAAACCCATCAAAATGGAACAATGTAAGGATTTTTCAAGTTACATTCTTCCTACCAGACGCAATCGGAATTTCATATTGTGGATTAGCCAGCTTGTCGATGGTTTGTAATGCGGTTTCAATTGAACCACCAAGACTATGGAAAGGTAATTACTTAACTAGTTACATTTCTGACAGGAATAATAACATTTTTATTATGATATTAGGTGTTGAGCTTCATTAATTTGATTGCACTGACTTGTACTAAACATAATGCATCTAACTTGACACTCCTTGCAGAGTTGTAAATACGAGAGTTGGCTTGATTCCGCGAACTACTTGCTGGATGATGTTCTTATTAACCTTGCATCGTCTAATGTTACAAATGTTCAAGAAGTTCTCTCCCTTATCATCACATCATTCCCTAATAGTTTTGCAGAATTTATCGAGTGGATTGAATTGCGAAGAAAGACAGGGCCAGATATCAACGTTTGTTTTTTTAGTTTTTTTTTTCCTAAACTTTTTTGTATGATTTGTTTGATTATTGTTCTTTAAATGTTACTCCCTCTGTTTTTAAAAAAATGTTACTATTATTTTTTCATTACAGAAATAATATTACACTACATTTCTGAGTTTCAGGAAGAAATATTGGAACAAGTCCGGGAAACTGAACTATATAAACACATGGTTATGGTTCATTGTCAGTCATGGAGAGAAGTTCAAAAAACATTTTTGCTAGCATTGCCTCCGCATACATGGTCTGGTTGGTATAAAAGATCAAAAATTGTTGCAAGAGATTTATAGTTTAGTCTCATTGGATGATCTCCCCCACTTGCTTCGAGAGGAGGTAATTTTTTTATACGACGTGAAAGGTACTCTTTTTCGTATAACTATTTTTGAAATTTATGAAACGTCTAATTATTGTTTTGGTTACATTCATATCAGGTCCCGAACTTGAGGGGGAAGCTAGAAGTTTTGAAGAGACGTCAAAAAGAAAGATACAACGACTTGGCGATCTATATGTAACCTGTTTATACCATTTTTCCCATTGACAATAACAACCAATGACTTAATGATAATACAATAAATATAAGATTTTAACTAATGAATTGATACACAGAATCCTCTTTAAGAACAATGACTTGATAAACATTTTAACAATCCAATCATTTACAGAACATAAATCAGATATCAAAATTACTGTTACAAATCCATCATCTTTAAAAAGCAAGAAAATGAATCATGAAGATCCTCTCTTTTCGATCTAATTATCCACAGTATATACATACCTAATAATCTTTCTCCTTCTCCTTTGATAAATCTTCCTTAGCCTTTTTTCTCTTTGATTTTTCCGACCCCCTCTCCGTTGAATGCTCTCTTCTATTTATAGATTTATTAGTGGGTCCCTTTTGTCCCGATACCCTCTATCGTTCTTCTTATTATATTAGGATCGGGGTGTTTATAAGATTGACAGGTCATGCCTTTTGATTTTTGGTCCGTTACCTTGTATGGTTTACACGTGTTCTTCGTTCCTTGAGAATCAGCTTTGTCCCGATCATACGTGTCATTCGTATGATAAAAGTAATCATCGCCTTACTTTCCCGCTCCATGTTCATCATTACTCCTACTTTCCCGTTCGATACGCATTTAATGCTATCTGTTTCGATCAGTGTGATGTTACTTTCCTGATCTTAGGTGTCGATCATGCAGAGATTTGCTCAGTCTTTCACATCTGTCTCGTTTCGATCCTTCGATACGGCTTTGATTGTGTGCTTTTCATTCTTCTTAATTTCACTGTTTCCTTCTTTAATCGCCTTACACGTGTCGTTCTTCTTTTATTTCCCAACATCTTGCCCCCTTCTTCTTCTTTTTTCAAAAACTTTTAACGGTCGATCCAATGCCTTGAAAAAAAGTAGAAGAACAATTATTACTCCCTGCTTTTCCATTACTTCCTTTCACACGTTATGCGAGCTTTTCGGAAGCAGTAACTTTTATTATCACGTTTGTGTCAGTTACTCTTTTTTCGAGGAAATCAAATCTTTGCCTTAATTAATTCCCTTTTCAAATTGTGAAGGTTTCTATTCTTCGCTTTAAATACGATGCGGTCTTTTCCACTTTTGTTTTTTACCTCTTAAAGTTGCAGCTCTTTATCTTCCTTGAATTTTTCAAATACTTTCGTTCTTCCAACTGTTCAGGAACTTTTTGCATCAATTACGTTATTCCACCTTTGATCAAATAATTATTTATCTTTTTTTTTCTCCAGGTATGTTGAGGATCTTACTTTTAATATCTTACTTTAACGTTTAATCATGATTAGCTTTTCACAGATATAATTGAATTGATTCCTTCTTATTTTGATTCTTTGAAACTTTCTTTTCAGATAAAACATCATGTCGTCCAGGAATCCCAGTGCTTCTGGTGACCATCAAGAATCTGGAAGACCTTCTAGAGTTTCCTCTTCTAGGTATGCCGTGCCTCGGCCCGCTCGTAACCCAGCTCTTGAGGCTTCTGCAACTGCCAATCCCACTTCAAGAAATAAACGTTCTCAAGCGTCTTATAGTTATCGATCAATGAACATTGAGAGTTTTAAGAAAAATCATGATCTTGAGGACTTTAAAGTCTCGTTTTATGACAAAAATTTCGATGTTTAGGAGCAATGCAGAAGTTTAACTATTCTCCCAATTGCTTATTAATTTCTGCTGGTGCTTTAGAGGCCGGACTTCGCCTTCCATTATACGAAAAAGAAAACCCTTTTTAATTAGAAGTCCTTGCAACTCGTGGTAATTCTCCTCACGGACTTGCTCGATCCATTACTCAGTATAATGGAAATTGGTGGCGTATCCTTGACGAGTGTTGTCTTCGGAGCGAAGGGCGGACTAACCTTACTTGCTACGTTCCAGATTTTACAGAACGCAGCTGTTATACTGTTGAAAATTTTCATACCACCTACGGGGATTGTATTACAAAGAAGAACTATGTGAAGTGGAGCGTTAGCCCTGTTCGCAAATGTCATTCGGGATTTCCCTTATTATAAGAAGTTGATGATCCCAAAATCAAACACATCCCAAAACCAATCTCAATTTCCCACAAAGGAAATAATTCGTCAGGATCATGACTATAAATGGTATCGTACTCCAATTGTAATTGAAGGTCCTTGGATTTACGGTAACATTTCCAAAAATGAAATTCAAGAGCTCCGAAATCGTTTCCCAAGCTATTGCCCTTGGCGGTTAAATTTCAAGGACTATAAGTTCGATTATAAGGTTTGTATTATTCTTTATTTCAATGTTGTTCCGAACTATTACTGAATTTTTCCTTACGGGACAAATGTTTGTGTTTCAGATTGAACCCGATTCTGAACTCGTCAATGATGTCCCTCCTCCTCCTCCATGCCCAAGTATTGGTATTCAAATTGTTGAAGGAAGACAAAGAGTTGAGGAAGAAGTTATTGAAGGTAAAGGAAAACGAAAATTAGTTTTTTCTGAAGAGAAGAAGAAGAAGAGAAAATTGAGAAGACCAAGATACCCTTCCGAAGCAGAAGAAGGGGAAATTAGAGATTATTTAGGTGAAAAGAGCAGCAGTTCCGCTCTTATAACTGCTACGGGACAGGACGCTGAATATCTTTGATTCCTTTTCTCCCCTTCCTTTTACCTTTGAGATAGAGCACACTGCTCCGTGTAGCGGTGTAATAACAGTTTTTACTGGATTACCTCAAGAAGAAGCAGACGATATTGCTATTGAGGAAGAAAATATAGAAAAATTGATCGAAGAAAATGTTGTTGTTGAAGAAAATGTTGAAAATGAAAATGCTGTTGTGGATGTTGTTGTAGAGGAACAAAGAAATGAGATATCTGAAGAGGCCACTATTGAAAATATAGTTCCAAGCACTTCAGCTTCATGTGTTCCTGATGTACCGAGCCCTGTTGGGGATGAAAACGCTGCTGGAGTTACTCATGCGTCAAATGCCCCGATCGGGACATTAGCTCGATCTGCCGCTCCTGCTAATGATAGCGATGATGAAATGCCTGATGCTAAACCCTCCATTCAATGGCCTTTCTCTGGAGAGGATGAGGGAATCACTCTTGCAGGTGAAGAAGATGAAGCCTTTCAATGGTTTGTTTCTAAAGGGTTTCTGAATACTTCCGCTCAGCATGATTCATCGAAATACGATAGTGCTTCAATGGCTAGGATGCGGACTTCATTCGGTGCTGCTTCACTGGATAGTACTCGTGATGCTTAGTTCGAAAGCGAGTGCTTCGACTAATCGTACTCGCTTAGTCTGCCTTCTTCTTTGAACGAAATTCTGACCATGGAAGATGGTTCGTCGTACTCTTTTCCACAGCAAGCTCTCGCTCAGCTTAAATACGGTACCGATTGTACATTTGCAGCGTACAAATTTTATAAGGCTCAGGCCTTAATGATGGAACTGATGCTCAATAATGAAGTAACAAAGGCGAGAAGTGGAAATGAAAATTTGCAGCGAGAAATTGAAAATCTCAAGCAGCAAAACAACAATCTTCAACAACAACTTCAACAACAACAAGAACAACAACAACAACAACAGCTTCAAAATTTTGAGGATCAAAATCAAAAGCTTCAAGATCAGAATCAAGGTTTGTTCCTTACTTCTTAGTTCATATTTTATTTTGGGTTCGTACCTCTATAAGTTAGATCTTACCTATATTGGGTACGATCTTACAGTTCGTTCCAGTATTAGGTGCGAATCCTGAAGGGAGTAAGATCCTACGGTTCGTTCTAATATTAGATGCGAACCTGTAGGTCGTTCTTTTTTTTTTTTATTTTTTTTTTATTTTGAAGTTCTGCCATTCATTTATGGGATCAGAGGGAGATTTGGAGTCCCTGTTTAGGTTCCAGCGTAGGATGACTCAGTTGAACAATCATGCAAGAGAAGTAAATATGGATATGGAACTGGTTAAGGGGAAATTAGCATAGTTGTCCGATAGTATTGAGTTGAATACCTGGAGACGTAATAGAGCTGAATCCAAATATTAGGAAGTTCTGAAAACTTTAACCCTTAAAGAAGCAGAGTTTAAGTCTGTAGTTAGAGGTATATGTTTGAGTTGTATGCTTGTTGTATTGAAGGTGTTATATGGTTTATCTAATATTCATTCTGATTTTTAGTGCTAGAAAAGAAGATTAATGAAGCCAGTGGCCGAGCAACAGTAGCAGGGGAAAAACTCAACATTGCAAACAACACGATAGCAAACATTACTGAAGAGCTGAAGACTTCAGAGAAAAAAGTGGCCCTGAATACAATCAAGCTTCGGGATTTACAATCTCAGCTGAGTGCTCAAGAACAGGAAATTATAAAAGTACAATCAAGATCTGATGAGCTATTAAAGGAATTAAATGCTGAAAAAGAGAAAGTAGAGAAAGATCAGCAAAAGATTAAAGATCTTCAATCAGAAATTGATTACAGGAACGCTTATATCGTCTGGGTGAGACAAGATGCCAAGGTAAAAAATTGCAATGTCATTCAATTCTGCCTTGGATCATGCTCAAGCCGATCCTTCTGTGTTGAATAGTCGTGCTGCCGTTCCAGTGGTTCCTCCTCAACCACCCCGACGGTCCAACCCTGAAGCGTAGTTGTACTTGCTTTTGGCTTTAATGTTCTTAGCTTCATCTTTTGATATTCTGTTCTTGTGTCCTGATCCTTTGTTATTTTGAAGCTTGACTTATTATTGTTGAAATCGTCACTTTGCGATCTTTTACTTTTTACTGGATTGTGCTCTGAATATTGTTCCTGCACAAAAATATGATATTTATAAAATCTTTAGGTAATCATATTATTTCATGAGTATAATGGATTGAAGTGTATATACCTCAAAACATATAATTCGAGATCCCACACATACGAAACAAACCCGGGCCAGGGGTAAGATACAAGGTTGGTCCAGAACGTACTCTGAAAATGACAACCATAAGTTAGGCATTCCCTCTTTATTAGAACTTTTGAATTATTTAAATTCTAATAGGGCATTTACCTTTGTGGTATTTAAGATTGAATTTTGATTATGTCGCCAATCAGAGCGTTTTCCAGAATATGATGTTCCTAGATTTGAATTTTGATTATGTCGCCAATCGGAGCGTTTTCCAGAATAAGATGTTCCTGGATTTGAATTTTATTGTAAGTATAAACTCACAAAGAATTTTATTGTGAAATAAAGGATTGAATAAAGACTTAAGTACCTGTGTTGGCCTCCAAAGTTGTGCTATTATTCATGGATAATAAAGCTTTAGGTATTGTGCATTCCAAGGATGTTGTAAGGTGTCTCCTTGCATATTTCGGAGATAGTACGATCCTTGTCCCGCTGATGCGTGTATTATATATGGACCGTCCCAAGTTGGTGCGAACTTTCCTGCATTTTTGTCCCGATGGTATTCTGGGATTTACCGTAAAACGTATTGTCCTTGGACAAAGTTTCGGGACTTGACCCTTTTGTGATAATCCGTGCCAACCTTCTCTGATAGTTCTTCATTTTCTGGAGTGCCACTTCCCGCTTTTCTTCTAAATCATCCAACTTTTGTAACATTAGATCTGTATTTAAATTTTTCTCCCATGCTTCTGTTCTTGTCGTGGGTTAAATGACTTCAGTTGGTATGACTGCTTCTGCACCATATGCGAGAAGGAAAGGTGACTCTCCAGTGGATTCTTTCCTCGTGGTGCGATACGCCCATAATGTATTATGCAATTGTTCACACCAACGCTTGTGATACCCATCCAATGTCTTCTTCAGATTTATTGTAATTGTTTTGTTTGTGGATTTAGCTTGTCCATTACTTTGGGGATAGAATGGTGTGGATTTGTATTGTTGAATGTTATATGCTTCAAACAACATATCGATGTTCTTTCCTTGAAATTGCTGTCCATTATCAGAAACTATGGCTGCTGGGATCACAAATCTACATATGATATTTTAAATAAAAATGTGAATACATCGGAATCTCTGATCCGAGCTAATGCCTTAGCTTCTACCCACTTGGTGAATAATCGGTAGCCACTATTAAATATTTTCTCTTTTTGGTTCCTTCAACTAACGGACCAACAATATCTACCCCCCATTTTGCGAATGGCCACGGACTGAGTATAGAATTTAGCTCTGTGGCTGGTGCTTTGATTTTCTTTGCAAATCGTTGGAATTCTTCACATCTTCGTACCATGTTGTCTGAGTTCTTTTGCATGGATATCCAATAATAACCTTGGGTCTTGGCTTTTAATGCAAGTGATCGTCTTCCACTGTGGTTTCCTGCATCCCCATAATGTATTTCTTTGAGTATCCGAATTCCTTCCTTTTGTGATAGGCATCGGGATAATGGCCCGAGAAATGATTTTCGATACAAAATTCCATCCCGAAGCTGGTAATTATCTGATTTGAGTTGAATTTTTCTTGCTTCTTGAGAATTGGTAGGTAATATGTTATCTTGTAAGTATTGATGAATGGGAATCCTCCAATCTGATTCACTTGATTGATCACCCATTTGTTGAGGCATGGATGGAGCATTTTGTATTGCGGGATCATTAATTTTTTCTGTTACATTTTCTTATATATTATGAAGTGCTCTTATCTGGATGGATGGTTCATATATCCTTTCGACTTTTATTGCCGTGATATTAGGGTTGTTTACCATGGAGGAAATGAATGCCAAAGCATCAGCATGTCGGTTTTTGTCTCGGGATAGATGCCGAAAAGTAATGTTTGGAATTTGATTTGCTAGAATTTGAACAAGATCTTTATATTGTGCTAAATCTGCATCAAGTGTTTGATATTTCAATTCGACCTGTCGAATTACCAACTGTGAATCACTTGTAAGTCGAACATTGCTGATTCCGAGTTCAGTGATGAGTTTTAGAGCATGAACCACAGCTTCATATTCTACTATGTTATTTGTATGTTCTTCAAATTCAAGACGAAATGAATGTATCATTCGATCTCCCATTGGTGCAGTAATCACAATGCCAATTCCTGCTCTTATTTGTTTCGGGACCCATCAACAAAGACTTCCCACCTTTGAGAGTTTGTTGAGTTCAGAATATCTTGTAGGTCATCTTCCTCGCATCCTGGTAATCCTTTAATCATAGATAAAAAATAAATTATTAATGTGATAAAAATTTTAATAAAATTGTTTTTAAATAAGTAAACTGCTTTTTTTCCCAAGTATCGGACCTTGAATTTCATATTCTTCTTCAATCGGGAAATCTGCAAGGAAGTCAGCTAAAACTTGAGATTTTTGTGCGGTTTGCAACTCATAAATGATGTTGAATTGTTCTAGCTGTGCGTTCCATTTAGCGATCCTTCCCACTTTTCCTATATTCTTCAATACTGATTGTAACGGTGCCTTGCTCGGGACACGAACATAATGTGTGAGAAAATAAGTACGTAAATTTTGAGTGGCAAAAACTAATGATAAGATGAGTTTTTCGATCTTAGTGTAATTTCTTTCTGCCGAATTAAGGGTTTTGCTGATATAATATATTGGTTTTTCTATCTTCTCATTGGTACGTACCATCACTGCACTGATTGTATTTTTCGTTTCCGCTGTATACAAAGTTAATATCTCTTCTGGTTCCAGTTTTTGTAATGCTGGCAATGTAGCTAGATGCTTTTTTATGCTTTGGAAAGCTTGTTCACATTGATCGTTCCGTTCAAATTTATTTTTCTTCTTGAGTATTTCAAAGAAGGGTTTGCACCGTTCTGATGATCTGGCGATAAATCTGCTTAAAGCAGCCAGACATCCATTTAATTTCTGTACACTTTTAATACTGCTAGGTGATGGCATATCTGTTATTGCTTGGATCTTTGCTGGATCAACTTCAATTCCATTTTTTGTAACCAAATAACCCAGGAAACGCCCCGAAGTAACACCAAAAGTGCACTTTTCCGGGTTAACTTTCATCTTGTATTTTCGTAATGCACCAAAGATTTCAGCGAGGTCTTGTAGATGGTTGATAGATAATTTGCTTTTTACCAACATATCATCCACATAAACTCCTAATATTTGTCCGATCCAGGGTTTAAAAATTGCATCAACCAATCGTTGATATGTTGCTCCCGCGTTTCTTAATCCAAACGGCATCATGGTATAGCAATACAACCCCCGAGGAGTGAAGAATGCTGTATGTTCCTGATCTGCTTCAGCAAGTGCAATTTGGTTATATCCCGATTGACCATCCATAAAAGATAATGCTTCATGGCCTTCTACAACATCTACCAACTGATCAATGTTAGGAAGTGGATAGCTATCTTTTGGGCATGCTTTATTTAAGTTGGTGAAGTCTATGCAAATTCTTACTCCACCGTTCTTTTTCAGAACGATCACCATGTTGGAAATCCATGTTGGATATCGCACTTCTCGGATGAACCCTGCATTTAGAAGCTTTGCTAATTCCTTTTCAACTGGATCGTGATACTCCGGTGCAACCTTGCGTATCCGTTGTCGAAATGGTGTAGCATTGGGGCGTATTTTTAATTTATGTGTACGATGCTCGAATCTATCCCGGGCATATCCTCTATTTTCCATGCAAATATATCTACAAAATCACGAAGTAGCTTGATTAAACTTTGCTCCATATCTTCTTTCATCAATGTTCCAAATTCGCACTTGCTTAGGCCATTCTAAAGTTCCAATATTTACAATTTTAGTTTCTTCTATAGAAGTGAAAATTGGTTTTGGATTGCCAATCGAAGTTGGAGTTCCCTTTGATTTCTATGAGGGTCCTTCGAACTACTGACTTGTTGAATTTTCTTGACTCTTGCTGCTTTCTCCTAACTCATTTGCTGACCTTTGTTCGGTGTTTCTTTTCAAATACTGGTTGATTTCATCTTCCTTTGCTTCGGCCCTACGATTTTTCTTCCTTTCACGCTGCTGTTGTTCCTTCTCTTCATGCATTCTTACCTCCGCCATTATACAGAACTTCGCATCATCTTGATCTCCCTTGATCTCCATTTCTCGTTGTGGTGTTGGAAATCGTAAATATTGATGATAAGTGGAAATTACACCCTTTAACTGGTGCACCCAACGTCTCCCAATTATCGCATTGTACGGAGATGGAGCATCTACTACACTGAATCTTGTTGAAATGTTGATCGATCCAACTGATACTTGCAAGTCTATATCTCCTTCTGGTCTTGAGGCCATTCTATTGAATCCATAAATTACATACCGGGATGGGAGTAATTGATCTTTTGTGAGTGCCATTTTGCGAAATGTGTCATGAAATAATACGTTCAATGAACTGCCTCCATCCATAAGAATTTTTCTAACATTCCATCCTGACATTGGCAATGTGAGGACTAAGGGATCATTGTGCATCTCTATTTCTTGATTTAATTCCCGTGCTGAGAAAGTTAAAGGAGATGCCATCCAGTCTTCCCAAGCTTCCGTTATCCTTCCCGATACCTTAAAAATTTCATGATCTCGAATCCTTTTACACAACTTTTTATTAATTGCAGCATTCATATCTGTATCTCGTTTTTCTGAAAATGATATCATATTAATGGTGTGTTCGTTATACGGGATATGCACTGCTTTGCCTTTGTCGGGTCTGGCTACTGGTTCGGTCCTTTGAATATATTCTTTTCACTCTCCTGCATCTATCATTTTTTGTACCAGCATAATAAAATTCCTGCAATTTTCTGTTGTGTGTCCTTTATAACAGTGGTACTCACAATAATCTTTTGATCGTTGCGTGAACTCAGGCTGATTGCCTTTTGATAATGGCCATTGAAAATATGGTTTAACTTTTATGATTTCAAATAATTCAGTATATGAGATATTGAGTTTTGTAAACACTCTTTCTTGAAATCGTTGCAGAAAAGTTTTATTATCCCCTTGCCGTGGGCGCTTTGATTCCTTTGGTTCTGATTTATGAGGAAATTTCTTTTTCTGTTCTGGTGATACTTCAATTGAATTTGTCCTTTTCATGTTTCCCTGGTTTCGTGAACTGCTTCTTGGACCTTGTTCCTGGACATCTTGCAATATTGCACATGTTTCTATTATCTCCCTAAGCTGTCCCTCAGTCTTGGGATTGTTTCGATGGATTTCAATAGAAAGCTGACATCTCCGGTCAGCGATTCCCCATTTGTAATGATTAATTGCTGTACTTGAATCAACATCCCCAATTGCTTGAAAAACTATGTGCCAACGGTCTGTATAAGACCGGATCGTTTCTTCCGGCCATGCTTTGAGAGAATATAATCTGTCTATTCCTGAATCAACGGGCTTGTTGTACATGTAAGCTTCGAGAAATTTCCTCACTAACTGCGAATAACATTCAATGGAACTTTCTGGCAATCTATCATACCATAAAAGTGCTGATCCTGTCAAACTTGAAGGGAAGCATCGGCACATTATTGCTTCGTGCCCGTCCCACCGTGACATCACTCGATTATAATACTTCAAATGTGAGGTTGGGTCCTTCATACCATCATAGCACTCAAATACAGGAATATTGTATTCTCTGGGTAACGGAACACATGTCAACCGTTGAGCCAATGGTGTTCGTTTGGCTTCTTTCAACACCTCTTCAATTCTTCCCCCTTCTTTATTTTTTATTCCTTTTATTTCTTCTTTCATTTGCTCCATCGCTTCCATACATTTTTGCCATTGTGCACGTTGGATATCTTGATTTTCTCGCTGTCTCCTGGCTCGTGATGATGATCCTACTAGCACCATTCTCTGATCGTGATTTTCTCTTTCATTTCTGGGTGCTCGCCTTCCGGAAATTGTTTCTTGACTTCGTGACCCAGTTACAGCCTGTCTCTGTTCACGTCGAATTGCATTTTTTAAAGCTTGATTTTCTCTGTTTAATAATTCAATTTTATCATGACTGGCCCTCTGTTCTCTTCTTATTTCATTTATTTCTCTTACCAGATTTTGAAGATAATTTACATCATTTCCTGGGTTCTCATGATGTGACAGTTGATTTTGTGATATGGCATTCTGTGTTAAGTCATGGATAGGTGAATGATTTCCCACATCACTCTGTTGTTGTTCTGGATCACTCTCAACTTCCCTTTGTCTGAAACTCTGTCTATCGTTACTGTCTTGATTCGCAGAGCCTGCTTCTTGAGACATTTTTTTTCTGAATTTGTTGATTATTTGCTTTCTCCTCTTGATTTCTAATAATCTTTCAAAAGTTAGCCAAATAATATTTCAACATATTATTAAAAAGGAAAATGAAAGAAACTAGCTTTATGATCTTCTAAAAATATGTTTTATGATTAAACATTTAAACAAACCCATTTAAACTTAAAAATCTTTTTCTTTCCAATGAGATACCATTTTCATTTTTTCAAATTAAATAAAAGTAATTATGTGACATCAATAGCAGAAAAATTCATTTTTAAGAACAGGTAGGATAAATCCTTTAATCCAGTCCCTGTTTCTAGCGCCAAATTGTTTATGCCATTTTTCCCATTGACAATAACAACCAATGACTTAATGATAATACAATAAACATAAGATTTTAACTAATGAATTGATACACAGAATCCTCTTTAAGAACAATGACTTGATAAACATTTTAACAATCCAATCATTTACAGATCATAAATCAGATATCAAAATTACTGTTACAAATCCATCATCTTTAAAAAGCAAGAAAATGAATCATGAAGATCTTCTCTTTTCGATCTAATTATCCACAATATATACATACCTAATAATCTTTCTCCTTCTCCTTTGATAAATCTTCCTTAGCCTTTTTTCTCTTTGATTTTTCCGACCCCCTCTCATTTGAATGCTCTCTTCTATTTATAGATTTATTAGTGGGTCCTTCTTGTCCCGATACCCTCTATCGTTCTTCTTATTATATTAGGATCGGGATGTTTATAAGATTGACAGGTCATGCCTTTTGCTTTTTGGTCCGTTACCTTGTATGGGTTACACGTGTTCTTCGTTCCTTGAGAATCAGCTTTGTCCCGATCATACGTGTCATTCGTATGATAAAAGTAATCATCGCCTTACTTTCCCGCTCCATGTTCATCATTACTCCTACTTTCCCGTTCGATACGCATTTAATGCTATCTGTTTCGATCAGTGTGATGTTACTTTCCCGATCTTAGGTGTCGATCATGCAGAGATTTGCTCAGTCTTTCACATCTGTCTCGTTTCGATCATTCGATACGGCTTTGATTGTGTGCTTTTCATTCTTCTTAATTTCATTATTTCCTTCTTTAATCGCCTAACGCGTGTCGCTTTTCTTTTATTTCCCAACATAACCCATGAATGTACAAAAAAGAATCCTGAGGTAAAATCATAATCATCCAATATGCATGTTTCAATGTTCTCCCCGATTTGGAGTAAGAGGATGAATTAGTTCATCTGCAACTTCTTCTACTTCTAATCCTTACTCTAAATCTAGTACAAATTCAGCAAGGTCTTCTTCTTGTACTACAATCAGTATCTTGACAGCTCCGAGTATCCCATTAAAGGAAACAATTTCTGAGTGATAATGTGATATAACTAAGATTAATCTACCTGCAATTTCTCTACCAAGAAAAGCTATCTACTGCATCTAAGGAATGAAGGAAACTGTTTGTTTGGAAGAAACAAATTGTGGAGATAATTTTTGGTGAAAGTATTAGAAGCGTTTACTTAGTGTGAAGATTGAAACCTGGGTGTTTCTTGAATCGGTCTGATGATTTCTTGGAGCAGAAAATTAAAGATCTTGATTCGGTTGTAACGATCACACATTGTTATCAAGCAAACCCTCTTCAAATCTCCCTCTCTAAATATAAATCTGATAAGTTACGAAAATAACCTTTATGGAAGGCCCGGACCAGTCGTCTACTCTCTACGTTTTTAAGCCCAAAAAATATTGTCCTCCAATTACGGCTGCACATGGGGTGATCGATTCAGTTTTAAACCAAAACCAATTATCAAACCGTCTAGAGGTTTTTAAAACTCATTTTTTTTTACCAAACCGTCTATAGACGGGTCGGTTTTAAATCGACCTGAGTCGGATGATTCGGATTCGGGGTTTTACGGTTTAACCGTATCAACTATCAAATGAAATGTTCCTGAATCCTGATAGATCAAGGCTGTTTTAATATAGATGAAATGAAATATTCTTGAAATGTCTATAAACCGTAAAAATATTAAGGTTGTTTTAATATAGTCTACAAAATACCAACAAAAGATAATAATCCAAAATAAACACAAAATAAACATCATGAAGCAAGTGAAACAACTGTATAGTACTACTATTTCCAAGTTGCAAGGCTGCAACAAGACCAACTCCAAGTGAAACAAGTGATTTAAGTCTCTTTTATCAATCATCTTCAAGGATCAAAGACCTCTGTCATGGATCTAATAACTCTGCAAGAACCAGAAATGAATTTTATGTTACATTCTTTAACAACTTCGAATTAATAAGTAAAAAAAACCAAAAAAGCAAAAAAATTTTACATTACCTTCCTCGACGCTAAAGCTATCATCCGGTACATAGTCACGTAAAAAATCAAGAGCAATGGGATTTTCTAACCAGCTTTGCGTATAGAGCAATGCCTCAACTGTCCTAGCAGATAAAGAACTTCTCCATGGATTAAGCACACGCTTTCCTTTACTAAATGTTGTTTCAGACGCAACTGAAGACACGGATATAACTAATGCATCCTTTACCATGTGTGAGAGGATCTTATACTTTGTACTATAGAGTACTATAGAGCAGGATACATGTCTCTCAAGCATGCATCAGAACTCCAATTTTCAAGCAAAAATGATATGGTGAGTCCGTTGCCAATTGAAAAATGGGATGGAGAACTTACCATATGGGCTTGAATTTAATTTTTTTGCTAAGTCGAAATTTTATAAAAGAAAAAGCACATAAACAAAGTTTACAAATGGAAAAACAAGAAAAGAGAGAAAAATAAACTCACTGTACTCATGTATTTTTAAGAAATAACATAAATTTCCATGTGATTCTTAATTTAACCAACTTTCATGATGTTTGCAGGGCATGGTTGTGAGACTAAGAACAATCGAAATCACGGTAACCACCAACATATACATTGAATGCTCCATCAAGCCTGTAACAAAAGTTGGATGCAGAACGACGATTTCGTGATTGCACTAATTTCAGTTCTTTCCTTTAGGTGATAATGGGAATAAATGAATAGCAGTAAATGAGATGAAAATCACTTTCTTCTATTTCTCATTAAAATGAAATGAAACGTTTACAATTCTGTTTTATATGACACACTTCAGTTGGATACAGCTGTATCCTTGACTAGAATTATTCTTGACAATTGACTAACAATTGACTAACACTAATACTATCAATTGACTAACTCTAATATTCCCCCTCAAACTGAGTGGTAAGTTTGACAATAAGTTTGAAAACACCATATGAAACATCCAACAAACTAAGTTCCTCCTGAAACAGCAACAAAATATTGTACTTTTGAATCATCAGAACCAAGTAATTTCTGCAACAATTTTGAAAATAATGGATAACTTAATCCTTTAGTAAACAAGTCTTCTATCTGGTCTTCACTGGCTACATGATGCAGTTTGAGGAAGTCTGATGCCACCAGCTCTCTAACAGCATGATAGTGAATCTCTATGTGCTTTGAACTGACATGAAAAACAGGATTAGTGGCTACTGAAATTGCGCTGGTGTTATCATAGTACAAGTGCACTGGTCCCTGTAAAGGTAAATTCAGTTCTTTTAATAAGTAAGAAACCCATTGTAATTCAGCAGTCGCCACCATCAAACACTTATATTCTGCTTCTGCAGATGATTTAGAGACTGTCGGTTGCTTTTTAGAAGACCAAGCAATAACAGATGAGCCCAAAATAACTACATAGACGGATATTGATCTCCGTGTATCCGGACAACCTGCCCATTCAGATTCTGTATATGCTATCAGACTCTTCAGATTCCCTACTCTTAATGTTACACCAATTCCAAGATTGCCCTTCAAGTATCTTAGAATTCGTTTAACAAGCAACATATGAGTATCAGTCGGAGATTGCATAAATTGTGATACATATGTAACAACAAAAATAATGTCTGGTCTTGTAATGGTTAGATATTCAAGACTACCCACCAAATTTCTATAGGTAGTTGGATCTGTGAGTAACATTCCATCCTTAACTGAAACTCGATTTTCCTTTGCTACAGGTTTTGAACAAGACTTACACTCTAGCATGTTTGCTTTAACTAACAATTCTAGTGTATACTTTTTCTGTGTTAACACCATAGTATCACATGTTCTCTCTTCCTCTATTCCAAGAAAGTAACTTAGCTCCCCTAACTCTCTCATTGCAAATCTTTTGCGTAAAGCATGTACTAACTCATCTAGTAATCTCTCTGAACTACCAGTCAGCAATATATCATCCACATATACAAGTAGAAATAACATGTCAGAATTCGATTTGTAGATGAACAATGAGTTATCAACCACAGATTTGTGAAAACCATAAGATAGCAAGAAGGTACTAAATGTTTGAAACCATGCTCGGGGAGCCTGTTTCAGACCATATAAACTTTTTTTAAGCTTGCATACATATGATGGATATGATGAATTAGTGAATCCTTGAGGTTGTGTCATGTATACAGGCTCTTCTAAGTGTCCATGTAGAAAGGCATTTGATACGTCTAACTGTCTAACAAGCCATTGTTGAGTAAGACAGATTGTAATAACAGCTCTAATAGTTGTAAACTTAACTACATGACTAAATGTATCAGTAAAATCTAACCCCTCCAATTGATTATAGCCCCGTGCCACTAATCTTGACTTATATCTTTCTACTATACCATCTGTCTTTAACTTCATCCATGGTTCCGGTGGAACATATTCCCAGGTGTCATTCTGGACACAGGCATCAAATTCCTGTTTCATAGAGGCTACCCATTCTGGTAACTTAGAAGTTGTCTGAAAGCTCTTTGGTTCATTAGTGGTTAATAAGAGAGAACTAAATGCTTTAGGAATTGGATGTTTAACAGAATTTTGAGCAACATGATCAGGAAATAACTTTGGTTTTGTTACCCCTGTCTGAGATCTAGTAATGATACTCTGTTGAGGAATTTGAATAGTTGCAGAATCAGTTGTTAATTCTAAAACTTTCGAAGTTGTCTCAGAAGAGATTAATGAATCAGAAGTTTGATAATAGAAATTTTGTTCATCAAAAACAACATGCCGAGATATGTGTGTTTTTCTTGAAACAGGATTAAAGCATTTATATCCTTTATGTGTCAAACTGTATCCTATAAAAACACATTTCACTGATTTTGGAGATAGTTTATCTTTTCTGGAATGACCTAAAAAGGGATAGCAAATGGAACCAAAAACCTTTAGAGAAGAATAATCAGGTATTGAATGATATAATACTTCATAAAGAGATTTATAATGTAAGAGTTTTTTTGGAGTTCTATTAATCAGAAACTTTGCTGTTTGAAAGGCATCATACCAAAACTCTTTTGGACTTGAAGATTGAAATAACAAAGTATTACCCATTTCAGTGATGTTTCTGTGTTTTCTCTCAGCCACACCATTCTGTTCTGGGGTTTTTGGACATGAAATCCTAACAGAAATACCATTTGTATCTAGAAATGTCCTAAATGATCCTTTGACTAATTCAGAAGCTCCATCTACTTGAAAATGTTTAATTGTTGTTGAAAACTGATTCTCAGTTATTTTCTTAAAATATGAAAAACAAGATAAGGCATCATTCTTGAAAGTCATAGGATATATCCAGTGATAACGACTATAGTCATCTATAAAAACTATATAATATCTAAAACCAGCCAAGGATGGAATAGGAGAAGGCCCCCAAACATCAAAGTGTATTAAAAATATAGGTGAAGATGCACGAGATGCAGACAACTGAAAAGGAAGTCGTTTACTCTTAGCTAATTGACAAGGATGACAAACATATGATTTTCTTGAGCCAACAGAAGAAGTACCAATATGTTTTTGTGACTGAAGAATATGAAGAATATCAGATGATGGATGTCCTAATCTGGCATGCCATAAGGATGAAGATGAAGTGATAGTAGATCAACTAAATGATGATTGCAGGAATTAGGAAGACAACAAATAGGATATAGATTATGCACCACAGAACCAATTGCTAACAGAGCTCCATCAGACATACTTCTAATTTCATATCCAAAAGGATCTAACATAAAATAACAGTTGTCTTTTGTAATCTTAGCCACTGACAAGAGATTCTGCTTAAGTTCTGGAACTAAAAAAACAGTGTTCAACCTAAATCTAGTTTGAAGTGTTTGCAGAAAAGAAGTTCCAGAAGATGTAATAGGAATTGTTTTACCTGTGACTACCATTACCTTCTCCTTGCCAGCATAAAGAGATTGTTAATGTAGTAGACTTCCATCACCAGTCATATGTGAAGTTACTCCACTGTCCAACAACCAGGTATCCTTAGCAGAATCATCCATCATGTCAGGTTCATTAACATTCAGACTAGAGAATCCCTTTTGAACATCATTCATATCATCTCCAGAAACAGTACTTCTTGAATTCTTCGGAGAACTATATCTGAAGTAACATCTACTGGCATAATGACCCATCTTCCTACATATTTGACATTGAATAGCTGCATAATCTCTTTGAGATCTCCCAGCTCCAGCAGTATTAGAGATTGGTACAGATCTTGGAAAAGAACTACTAGATGATGAAGCATAAGAATTGCTTGATGTGTTTCTGTTATTCCTGTACCTTCTAAAATTACTTCCACCATTTCTTGATCCTTGACTTACATTTCTTGTGTAGAAGACTGAAGAATTTTGTGAATCCAACAACTCTACTGATGCCAGAGTTTGTTCTTGTAACCACTGTTCATGACTTAACAGTCTAGCCTTTAGTTCAGAAAAATGATATGTAGAATCTCTATTATATGCAGAGACAACAAATTTGTCATAGTCCCTTCCTAAACCATTTAAAACTTGAATTGTAAGATTTGCATCACTTATCTTGTTACCAATAACAGCTAATGAATCTGAGATAGTCTTGATATGATGCAAGTAGACTGTGATTGATTGATTACCCCTTTTAATATTGTTGAGTTGATTTCGTAGCGTTCCTATGCGAGCTGCAAAATGTTGTTTGAAAGTAGTTTCAAGAAATATCCATATCTCACTCGCAGAAGAAAGACCAAGAACATCTCCTGATACAGTTGATGAGAAAGTTGTCTTCAAGCAACTAACCACGAAACGATCTATCTTCCTCCAACGTACCCATCTAGGATTTGGTGCTGGTACTCCATCTCTCATTATTTCTTTAGTTAGCTCCTGTACTTCTCCACTAACATAGCCATAAAGATCTGTTGAAATCAGGATGGACTCAAACTGATCCTTCCATAAGAGATAATTCGTTGAATCAAGCTTTATTGAGACAAAGTTAGAGATATTTGTAAAAGGAAGAGTGAATCCAGTTGAAAACTCAGGCTCAGGTGCAGTAGAATGTGTATTCCATGCTTCTGTTCGATTTGACATACTTCTGGTGGTACGCATAAAAGATGTTGAATATTAGGTTTGAAGAAAAACTATATCCGGATGTTTTGAGTGATTTTAAGAATTGTTATTTGTTGAATATTGATGATTGATCTTCTGAAACTCCAGAAAGTTTTGATATAATAGATTGGGTAACAGATTTAGTGATTCAACAACAAATTATGAAAGATGTTTTAAGCATAGATCAGAGAATAAACGAAGAGACAAAGAATTGAAAAAGAAAAACACCTCTGTCCCTGACTTCTCATTTTATAGTACCCAACATTGAATTCATTTATTGCTAAAGAAATATTGTTCGATATTGAAAAATTCTTCAGGAGTACTTACTCATTCTTGTTAATTGTAACTTTGAAGACTGTGTTGAGCATTAATCCTTCCACAATCGATGAAGAAATCGATTTTTCCCAAGATAATGTCAATGAAGATCGAATAGATCGATGCAAACCTTAATCATTTTCAAGAACCACCATTAAAGACTGAACAAATCGAGATTGTAATTAATGCTTTTAACTGATAGAAGAAAAACCTTGATTATTTTCAAGAAGCTTTTACCGAATAGATCAAGAATGAAAATGTTCTGAACGAGAAGAATTCAATTTTGAATCTGATTTGAATGTGAAAATTCTTGATTAGCGATTTCCCAAGAAATTTAACTCTGATACCATGATAATGGGAATAAATGAATAACAGTAAATGAGATGAAAATCACTTTCTTCTATTTCTCATTAAAATGAAATGAAACGTTTACAATTCTGTTTTATATGACACACTTCGGTTGGATACAGCTGTATCCTTGACTAGACTTATTCTTGACAATTGACTAACAATTGACTAACACTAATACGAACAATTGACTAACTCTAATATTAGGTTTACTTAGGCTTCTTTGTCATGATTAGTTGTTTCCATTCAATCTACCTGAATGTATTATATTTGTTACCTTCTTACATCATGTGTATATCTCTATGGAACTACACAGATTGAGGGCTAAGTTGCACTATGGTGCCGTTGCTGGTTGTCATGGCTATTATAACCAAGGAATTTACTACTGTTTAATTTTCTCCACTTTATTTTGTTATTTTTTTAAACTTAATGTTATTCATCCCTGAAACTCTTCTATCTACAAATATTTTTCATTTATAACAGTTGATGGACACTAAGTACAAGGCAGTGTATAAACATCAATTCATCTTGATCGGGAGGCCACCAAGAACACTCAACAGGAGTAGAGTTCTTAGCGTGCCTAAATCTAACTTCGATTTTTTTTTTAAGATGCGTACATCATCCATAGTATCATGCATAAGGCCCTTCAACTTGATAGAGTTGTCGCGAATTTGAGAGGATGGAATTTGAGGAGTCCAAAGGGATTGCGGCCCTCCGTATTTGTCTCGGCCGATGATATGTCCAAAGCTTATGGTTGGAAATTCCCTCGATCAACGTGCTCTCTTTCCTTTTTTTTCTTCTCTTCCACCTAAAAACATGCAGAAATAACCAAAAAAAAGAAGACTCATTCATTCACCATTCCAAATTCTCTCAATTTCCCGATCTCTCCTTTTCTCTTCTCTATCCCTCACAAAAACTCAAAAACGTTTCTCATTTTCTTCTTTTTTTCCCCCTCAATCAATGATGACATGCTCAAACCGGCTATTTGTTTAAAAGACACTCTATGATTTATAATGAATGATTTAAATTCCGTATTGTGATAAACGAAGTGCTCTGTTCATAAAAAATGGACTCTATATCACAAAATCCATCAAAAAAGGGAGTCAGGGGAGGTGATGGATCTCAAAGTGGAAGCAGTCGAGAGGTGAAATTTGCGAGACGGACGTCAAGTGGACGATATGTAAACCTGTCAGTGTCAAGGGAAGATTTAGACATGTCAGGAGAGATATCTGGTGATTATACCAACTATACGGTTCATATACCTTCTACACCTGATAATCAACCAATGGACGCTTCATCGGTTGCTGGCAAGGCTGAAGAGCAGTATGTCTCGAATTCTTTGTTTACTGGTGGATTCAACAATGTGACACGCGCTCATCTAATGGATAAGGTGATCGACTCAGAAGTAAAACATCCTCAAATGGCTGGCGC
The DNA here is from genome assembly GCA_023531435.1 of Papaver californicum. Classification (NCBI taxonomy): domain Eukaryota; kingdom Viridiplantae; phylum Streptophyta; class Magnoliopsida; order Ranunculales; family Papaveraceae; genus Papaver; species Papaver californicum. The sequence goes on along the minus strand of JAJJMC010033089.1, from coordinate 570,072 downwards.
CAAGGGATCAGCATGTATGATGCCTGCTTGCGACGGCAAGGTCATGAAAGACGAAAGGGGAGATGATGTCATGCCTTGTGAATGCAGGTACATATGTTTTTTTACTTAGTTACAATTAATATTAATTTGTTGACGTATGATCAGGTTTTCAAGTTAATGTAGTATGTACGTAATGTTCTTGAAGGTTCAAGATCTGTAGAGATTGCTTCATGGATGCACAAAAAGCTAAAGGTTTATGCCCAGGTTGCAAGGAGTCATACAAAAGAGAAGACTACATGGACGGTAGTACCAAACAGAGCGGTGGTCTTAACAATGTGAATTCGAAGATGGATAGAAGGATGTCGTTGATGCACCCAGACAAGTCTATGTCAAGGGGTAGCAAAGGAGATCAGAACCCCTGGTTGTCGGAAACCAAAGGGAGTTACAGCTATGACAGGGCATTCTCATCCAAAGACTATGATGACGATGAGGATGAGGATTTGGATGGCCACGGAGAGGAGCACGAACTACTGGATAGGCCATGGAGACCTCTTAGTCATGTTTTGTCTGTACCTCCTGCCATCATAATTCCTTACAGGTGTGTTCTTATTCACTCATTTTCTACTTATAATAGATGCATGTCTTTTGGTTTGGTTCTTACTCGATGGGTGCTAATCATGTAACTTGACGATTATACATACACAACAGTTTATTAATACTTAAACTAACTCATGGCACAGGATACTAATTGCGGTTCGGCTAGTGGTTCTATGTTTCTTCTTGACATGGCGTGTTCAACATCCAAACGAGGATGCAGTGTGGCTTTGGTTAATGTCGATTGTGTGTGAGATATGGTTTGCATTTTCATGGATTCTAGACCAAATCCCAAAGATACACCCTGTAAACCATACCACCGATCTCTCTGCCTTAAGGGAGAAGTTTGACCTGCCATCACCTATGAACCCAACTGGAAGATCTGACCTGCCTGGTGTTGATGTCTTTGTTTCCACAGCTGATCCAGAAAAGGAACCACCTCTTACCACCGCCAATACTATCCTATCGATTTTAGCTGCTGATTATCCTGTAGAAAAGCTAGCTTGCTACATATCGGACGATGGTGGTGCACTCTTGACATTCGAGGCCATGGCGGAAGCATGTAGCTTCGCCAATCTGTGGGTTCCCTTCTGTAAGAAACATGATATAGAACCAAGGAACCCAGATAGCTATTTCAGTTTAAAGGGTGACCCTACGAAGAACAAAAGCAGGTCTGATTTCGTCAAGGACAGGAGAAAGATAAAGAGAGAATATGACGAGTTTAAGGTGAGAATAAATGGGCTGCCAGATTCAATTAGAAGGAGGTCTGACGCATTTAATGCGAGAGAGGAAATGAAGATGTTGAAACACATTAGGGAGACAGGGGGTGACCCTTTGGAGCCACTAAAGGTTCTTAAAGCCACATGGATGGCTGATGGTACTCACTGGCCTGGAACTTGGGCTGTTTCTTCTAGGGATCATGGTAAAGGTGACCATGCCGGGATTCTTCAGGTTATGCTTAAGCCACCTAGTAGTGACCCACTTATGGGATCTGCAGATGATGATGACCAGACGATTGATTTCTCTGAAGTTGATATACGCCTTCCAATGTTTGTGTACATGTCGCGTGAGAAACGACCTGGTTATGATCATAACAAAAAAGCGGGTGCGATGAATGCTTTGGTAAGGTCCTCAGCTGTCCTATCAAATGGCCCATTTATGCTCAATCTTGATTGTGATCACTACATCTACAACTGCAAAGCCATACGCGAGGGTATGTGTTTTATGATGGACAAAGGAGGTGAAAATATATGCTACATTCAGTTCCCTCAAAGGTTCGAGGGGATAGATCCATCTGACCGCTATGCCAACCATAACACTGTTTTCTTCGATGGAAACATGCGTGCACTTGATGGTTTACAGGTATTTATGCCACTCGGTCATGCTATGTTCTTTTCTACTTAACTTTCATCTCCGGCTTGGTATTTGTAACTCATGCACTGTAGTGTGCATCAATCCACAGGGGCCAGTATATGTGGGAACTGGGACCATGTTTAGGCGTTTCGCATTGTATGGGTTTGATCCCCCACAGGTAGAAAAGATTAGGCAAACAGTTCCCGACTCCGAGACTCATGCGCTCAAACCTAATGATTTTGATGCCACTCTCAGTGCAAACCTACTACCTAAACGATTCGGAAATTCTGCCATGGTTTGTGAATCTATAGTCATAGCTGAGTTTCAAGGTCGGCCCCTCGCTGATCATCAGGACGTCCAGTATGGCCGCCCTCCTGGCATCCTCAGGGCACCTCGTGAACCCCTGGATGCTACTACTGTTGCTGAAGCAGTATCTGTCATCTCATGTTGGTAAGGATATTTCTCCCTAGTCCCACCTATGTATATATTATAAACATATTGAGGTGTATCAACCTTAAAATTGTTGTGAATCACTGGGTGCTTGCAGGTACGAGGACAAGACTGAGTGGGGTGGTCGAGTAGGTTGGATCTATGGGTCTGTTACCGAGGATGTGGTGACAGGCTATCGCATGCACAATAGAGGATGGCGCTCAGTCTATTGCATTACCAAAAGAGATGCATTCCGTGGCTCTGCCCCCATCAACCTCACTGACCGTCTTCATCAAGTTCTTCGGTGGGCGACTGGGTCTGTGGAGATCTTCTTCTCTCGCAACAATGCCATGCTCGGTAGTAGCCGTCTCATGCTACTCCAGCGTCTCGCTTACATGAATGTCGGAATCTACCCATTCACTTCTATCTTCCTCATCGTATACTGCTTTCTGCCTGCACTTTCACTCTTCTCAGGACAATTCATAGTTGCAAACTTAAATATAACTTTCCTTGTTTACTTGCTCACTATAACCATCTGTCTCATCTCTCTGGCCCTCCTAGAGGTGAAATGGTCTGGGGTTGCCTTAGAGGATTGGTGGAGGAATGAACAGTTCTGGCTCATCTCTGGAACCAGCGCTCACTTGGCTGCCGTGGTACAAGGCCTGCTAAAGGTCATTGCTGGGATTGAGATATCTTTCACATTGACGTCCAAATCATCTGGAGAGGACGTCGATGACATCTATGCTGATTTATACCTAGTGAAGTGGACGTCACTGATGATACCACCGATTGTGATAGCAATGATGAATATAGCTGGGATTGTGGTTGCATTTTGCAGAACCATCTATAGCCCAACCCCTTCATGGAGTAAGTTTGTAGGTGGAGGATTCTTTAGCTTTTGGGTGTTGGCTCATCAGTATCCTTTTGCCAAGGGTTTGATGGGTAGGAGAAGGAAGACACCAACTATTGTGTTTGTGTGGTCAGGTCTGATTGCTATCACATTGTCTTTGTTGTGGATTGCCATTGATCCACCAAAGGCAAACAAAGCACAAATTGTAGCAGGTGGTTTTCAGTTTCCATGAGAGTATTGTTGAGCCCAAAAAACATCGATCGGGACATATTTGATATCTGAAAGCTGGGATCATAGAAAGATGGATGAATAGATGATGGGGTACCTTTTGAAAGGGATCAATATGTTATTCACCAGGACTGATATTTTGGGTGCAGGAAATGAGTGCTTATCAGAGAGAATTGCATCTCCGGTTGCATAGGAGATGAATATGCGGACATTGCTTAGGAGATGCAGAAGATAAAACCTGTGAATAAATTTATTGCATTTTAATGTAAACTGAAGTTGATGTTCGACAACATTTTTATTTATTTATAGAGAATTCTGCTTTTTAGTCCTCCAGTAACTGTGCACTAATGCTACTGGGGATTGAGTGAACCCATTCCCTACTAAAAGACTCAAGTCTTGCTTTCTTAGACAACAAATCTGCTACCTTATTCATGTTTTTCGGAACATAATAACAAGACCAAGAAGCAAATTCTCTAAAAATTAATTTTATGTCTTTAACTAAGTTATGTAATCGCCAATCAAGATTGATGTTGTCGCCATTTACTGCATCTATCACCAACTGTGAATCTAGCTCAAAGTGTATCTTCTCCAGCCTTAGACTCTTTTCCCAGCATGCTCCTTACCATAGCCCCATGCATTCCATTTGTTCAGCAGCCCAAGCTTGGCCTAAGTGAATAAACTTCGATCCTATATGCGCCCCTGCAAAATTTCAAATAATCAGTCCAATGCCTCCAGTTTTTGTAATATCATGGTAAGAACCGTCACAATTAATAGTGAAAGCACCTCTAGGTGGAGGAGACAAGTGAGGTGTATTAGCATGACTTATATGCATAATTCTTTGGGTTTGAGAACTAATATAGTTCTGTTCTTCTATGAATTTGCGAGATCTCGTAATAATTTTATCAGCCGTAACATCTGTGTTGTTGAAGACCTTGTCGCATCTCTCAGACCAAATGCACCAGGCTACTAGAGCTTTCTTGTGAAGATCAGATTGATTGTGCAGATTTTGACGGAGCTGTTAGAATTTTAACCGTAATACAGAAAAAGACTGAGAGAGATTAATACACTCAAAAAGATATATATTGATATTTTCTTTGGATAGTTTTTACATAAACAAAAACAGCCTTAAATAGGTATATTATAAACGCTAATACTACTCCACAACTAACATTAATTCCTATATTTTAGGAACCACTAATACTAAATCAAACACGTTATTAAAACCTAAATACTAAACCTAAAGACCAAATCAAACATAAATGTTTGGATTATAATTCCAACATGAGCATCTCAAACCAAGAACAGATCCATTCAGTTAGAGTAATTGCAGAGTCATTGACAAGCTCAGCAGTAGCTGCAGCCCAAACAATTCTAGACATAGAGCAGTCTCTAATAATATGAGTTTGTGTTTCAAGAACTTGATTGCAGAAAGGACAGGCCCATATTTGGATATGTGTTTCATTACACAAGTAGTTCTGCAGTTGGCAAAAACTGAATACGACCCCATTTCAGATTTGATATCAGAAGTTGTAAATATTTTGATTATTTCTGAAACTTTACTTGCATGAATTAGAGTAAAAATGGTGTACCCTAGTTGCGTCAAACAGTAGGGAGTTGCATCGTGGAGGCCAAATTGGCCAAGTTGTTCACCCCTAATCGGGGTTAATGACCATTAGAGCACCCAGTTAAAGACAACTTTTTCAGCCATTATAATGACCTTGTTTCAGTTGTGGCTGTGAGATACATAAAAGATCAAGTATAATAGTGGAGGCCAAATTGTTCAACCCTGATATACATGTTTTTAGCATCTTTCAAGAGCCAGAAGTTGTCAATTTCAGAGACCCGACGAGTACCATTCTTTCCCTTGACCGCGGCGAAGCACTTTCATGTCATCCCGGCCGATATACTCCTCCTATACTCCATTAATCATCGATCTCATTACTTACCCATCATCCTCGTGTCAGCAATCTAGAACCGAGGTCACTGACTCATTGTCTGTCAACAATACTCAGGCCCAGCTAGTTTCTGTTGTCAGTTTCATAGGGCCGACATACAAATTCATTGGCTTCTGAGTGACTCTATGTTTGAGCCCATTACTCAAAATACACTCCTAGTAACACTGATGCTAAAAACACTAGTAGTAATAACAAAGGAAAGGAATCCCAACATAAAACCGAGAAACATTAAGTTGATTCTGCCATATGAGAAATCTGGAAAATAAACATTAAGTTGAATATGGAAAGTAAACCCTAAAGGAAATCTGGGAGCTGTTACTGTAGTGGAGACATCATAGACAGTTAGTGGTGTTGTGTCAGTTGACTCATTATGGCTGAAAAATGTTGTTGAATGGTTGTCTTGGAGCTGTTGTTGTAATGGACCTAGCGGAGAGGCTGGCACGTATACAGGTGATCCAGGTGCCACGTTGGCGACGCTGGGAGCATTAGTTTGTTGTAGTGGAACTGGTGGTGCTTGATCAAATTCAGCTGGTGACGCTGTGGTGCACACATGTGACTCATCTCCAACAAATATTGTGCCTGATGCTTGACGTGGAGTGCTAGTTGAGGCAGCTGCTGCTGTTTGGGGATGACCCGGTGAAGATGCTCTTATACGTGACTCATCTCCAACAAATAATGTGCATGATGCTTGACGTGGAGTGCTAGTTGAGGCAGCTGCTGCTGTTTGTGGATGACTCGGTGAAGCTACTCCTGTACGTGAGTGAACTCCAACAATTAATGTGCCTGGTGCTTGATGTGGGATGCTAGTTGAGGCAGCTGCTGCTGTTTGTGGATCAATTTCACCAAGCGACGCTGCTGTGGTAATGTTTTGATCATGTTGTTGAACTTCTGGAGATGTGGTGCTTCGGAACTGGTTTTGTGTTAGCTGAAAAAAAAAATATCTATGCGAAGGAGTAGTAAGGGTGTTTGTGGAAGGACTTACCTCTGGTGATTGGTGCACAGGTTGAACCTTCTGCTTGGCTTCGAAAGGGAATGAACTCTCTTCAAACTTGACATGCCGGGATATGTGTAGTCTTCGTGTGGGTAGATATAAACACATGTAGCCTTTATGTGACACACTATAGCCAATAAAAACACAGTGAATCGACCTTCGCTGCAATTTGTTAGAATTGTAAGATCTGAGACTAGGAATGAGAACCGGTATAATGAGAGTATGCATCCATCAACAAAAGATAATATTTTCTATCTGGAGCTTGAACTGTATGAAAACATGTAACGCATCATATTTTTTAACTAATGGGTAAACCCAGGTATAATGAGAGTATGCAACCATCAACAAAAGATAATATTTATAGCCATTTGTAGACAAAGTAGGAGAGACCCAGATATCAGAAACTACTAGACGTAATGGTTCGTCTATTATTGTATTACTGATACGAAAAGGAAGTTTGCAACTTTTGCTAACATGACATGACTCACAAAACTGAAAAGATTTATTGGTTATTAGTAGAGAGTAACTTTTGATGACTCGATTTACTATGCGCAACATTGGATGTCCTAGACGCTGGTGCCAGATGGGAACTGATACAGTGAGGTATGAAGTTGGCGTCGATAGTTGGGTGTTGGGAAGATTGTTGAGCACATAGAGTCCATTCCTATTCTTACCTTGCAGAAGAGTTCTCCCGTTGTGCAGGTCCTTTACCAGAAAGTGGGTAGAATGAAAAACAAAGCCCACATGATTGTCAGAACAAAATTTTGATACTGACAATAAATTAGCTTTAATAGAAGGAACATGGAGTATTTTATTAAGCTAAAAGTCTCTATTATTATGAGTAAAGAAACCTTTACCAATGTTTGAGATGGGCAAAGCATTACCATTACCTACATGAACCGTTTCAGTGCCATCATATTCATGTTGAATACGAAGATTATTCATATCTGCAGTAATGTGGTGAGTAACGCCTGTATCAGTAACCCAGTTTTCATTCAAGTTTCTTCCAGGTAATGCTATGTAAGCTTGTTTGTTGGGTTTTTGGTTTTTTCGGTCCTCTTTGTATCTGAACCAGCACTTGATTGCAATGTGTCCCGACTTCCTACAAATCTGATACAGTTCTTCTGTTGATTCATATCTTACAGAAGTATTGTTGTTGTTCCGAGCTCGACGATTTGATTTGAAGTATCGTCTCTGTGGTGGCCTTGTTTGGTTTCATGGGTTGATATATGACACAAAATTAGCAACGGGTTCCTGTAAAACAGCAAGTTGTTGCTCCAGACGCGTATCATACGTTAGGAGATGTGCAAGCATTGTTTTCAAGCTTATATTGTCAATAATACTTAGAGAGGTTACTATTGCATCATAAGCCTGATTCAATCCATTCATGATTGATTGTTTCTTATCTTCTTCTGTAATTGTGACTCCAGAGACTGTTAAAGAATTAAAAAGAGTTTTTGCTTTGGAAATATACTCGTGCATAGACAAGTTACCTTTGTGCAGATTGTGTAGTTTTCTTTTTAGTTGCATCTGATGAGCTTGGTTGTTTGGAGCAAATCGGTCTTCAAGTGCTTCCCAGACTTCTTGAGATGTGTTGAGACCAACAACACCAGTCATGACGGCTTCTGTTAAAGATGACAAGAGCCAACCCATTAGAATGTTATCTTGTTCTTCATATTTGATAAATGCAGGATTAACATCAATTTGATTTGGTAGATGTTTTGGTGGTTTTTGAAAGCTTCCATCAATATAACCGGATAGGTTATAGCCCTTTAACAAGGGTTTGAATTGTGTTTACCATAGTAGGTAATTTGTTTCTGTGAGTTTGATATTGATAATATGGTTGATGTGAAGGTTTTGAAGCATCGTTGTTGTGCTTGCAGCCATTGGCGCGTGGTTTTGGATCTTTCAAGGCGTATGATACCAAGTTGAGAAGACAATTTTGAGAGTCTAATGTATACTCACAGAAACGGATGTATGCCTTTTGTTATTTTTCTTATTGATTTTGACGTGAGCAAGTGCTCTATATATAGCTTACATATTACATAGTTTAGGGAATCTAAATAAAGTCCAAATCTAGACAAATACTAAACTGAGAAGGAAAACTATTCAAATCCTAATAGAATATGGAAAGCAAACCATAAATACTATTAGTTGGCACTTGTATTAGGATTAGGATTCTGACTGGATTCAGACTTTAGGCTGGATGGTTCAACAATATATATATTTATTCCATCATTCAAGGAACAAACCCTAAAATAAGTAGCCATCTTTCTTGGATTAACCTCTATACTAGTTTTGACCGCGGTAAGTGTAGCCACTACTTTGCATACTTTTGTCAATCTCCAAAATCATCCGTAATGGCTTCTAGCTCTACCAGCCGTACTGAATTCATCATGGCTCAAATGGAGAAAACCAATCTTAGGATTATCATGCTTCCTACTAGGAGAACTATAGGTTCATCTAAAGCCCTTAATACTGCTGCTGAGGTATGGTCTAATACTATTATGGGATTTTTAATGAAACAGACTATTAACAACCGATATAATAAAATGCCCATGTTTTATTGAACTTTAATAAAATGACCAAAACGGTTAGTAATTCCATCAGGGCCCACCAAATTGGTAAAATCTCGTTTACTTAGTCAATATCTCGCATGACGAGATGAAATTTTGATGGTCGTAATTACAAAACTACCCTTTACGAAAGAAAGGATGTTTTGATCTTCAACCGTCCACGCGTTGGATTAATCGATGACTCAAGATTAATTTGACCAGATTGTAACACGTGTTCATCTTCAACCGTCCACACTGTTCATTTCTCTCCTCTATCATTGAATCGATACAACAATCAGAGTTAGGTTTGCAACATTTGTCATCTCTTCTTCTTCAATTGCATCAGTAAACCTACAACTTCTCCTGCACCACCACCACCACCACGAACATCTTCGTCTTCTTCAAATTTTCTTGTTAATCAATTGACTCCTGTAATTCATGGTTTCATAGTTTCGGAAATTGGGGGAATCTTTTTTGAGTTTTGAAATGTAGATACATAATCTAGTGTTGAATAATATTGATAAATGAAGTTTGGTATAAACAAGAAATGTGGGTTTTGGTTGGATTTAAGTTTGATTCGAGTTTAAGCTATTGGAACATAATTTTACAGCAACAAAACAAGACGAAGAACTAATATATGTTGTGAATTTTTTATGTTGAATGGTGGTTGCTTGAGAGCTATTTCATAGGTTTAGTTGGATTAGGATACATGGGTTTTCGTCGGAACTGAATTCTACATGGAAAGAGATCTATTAGATCTCAACACAAGATGGATATGATTTTTATTTAGTTATCTTCTTTTTTTCTTTGATTTTTCTTTCTTTTTAATTCCATTTTTGTTTTCTTCTCTCTCAATTGTTGTTGATCCGTATTCAACCACTGCAGGTGCAGGCAGTCCTGAGAGGGTAAATCTTTGAGTGCTTGTCAAAATTAGGTTTAATTTATACTGATGGTTTTAATAATAGGGTTTAGTTCCATTTTCATTCTTATTCATCATTGCATCACTCTCTGATCTTTCTCGTGACTGTACCATCTTCTTGCCGTCAGTGAATCATGGATCTGAGTGTTTATGCGCTTAGGTAAGGACAAGTTTGTATATGTTTGATGAATGTTTAGATTCTAGGGATGTTCTTGGAATTGAATGTGTTTGCAGGGAAGGAGATTGAAAGGTATTCGAATTCAGCAGGAGAGATATCTCCATCACCATCTCGGAGACGCACACAACCTGTTTGGGTGAAGATCTAAACGACCAGTTTGCAATAACTCTTGCTATTCACTGAACACGGTCAAATTTTTAGCACCGTTGATCTCGGTCCTAGTTTTAACTCGATACTGGTCAGAAGATTGAGGGGCTTAAATGTATTATTACTAGGCCTTATTTTTCGCCACGTATGCACTAACGGTTGTTAGCCGTTTTTCTTATAAATCAAACGGAAAAAGTCAATCTGTGAGCATTTAATTAAGGTTCCAAAAAACATGTCTATTTTATAAACGAGGGTTTCGTACATGGGTATTTTATTAAAAGCCCCTATTATCATTGGAAAATTTTTCTCTGTGAATACAATTGAAACCAAAGATGTCAAGGCAGAAATCAATACACTATGGAGAAGATACAAGCGGTTAGAAACCAAAGCTGTGGGAGAAATATTTTTCTCTTCAAATTCAACTCAGAAAATGATGTAAAGGAAATAATCAATGCAGTTTGCTTTGAACTCCCATTGCTCTAAGAAACAGTTGTCCTACAAAATACTTAAAAAGAAGACCTCTCATAAATCTTTAGATAAAGAGACAGGAAAGGCACCACAATGTCATTGCATAACATTGTAGACAATGAAATCTCAACTCCTACGTACCTCTGCTAAAACATGTCTGGCGGGGATAAACAAAAAGGATTAACGATTCGTCCTTCATCATAAGTTGACTGAACTCTTAAAGTTGGTATTTAGTCACTCGTACAAGGAAAAATAGAGTACACTATAGACGGAACCGAAGCATGTAATTAGTTGATGCCTTTGAATATTTACTGCTCCCAAAAATTTCTGGAGATAGGTTGTTGGATAGAAGACCAGTAATGTCCTAAGAATCTAACAGTTCAAACGGAAACACGAACAAACAACTGACCATGCAATGTGACAATGACGGATGTAGTAGAAACATATCTGGCTACCAGATGGAAGGATCCTAAGGAACTAGTAATATAAGAAAGTACCACCGAGAAACATGGAAAAAAGTTGAAAAATGACCATCCGTATCTCAAGATATCTACCGCCAGTATCAGATCAGGACACGCAGAAAGAATCATGGCTTCATCGACGGACGAGTTTGAATTAGGGAACAAGAGCATTAAACGCTACGGACAGGCGTCCAGAATTGGACTTGCAGAGTTGGACTTTGTCAGACTCGGGCAGAGGGAGATGACAAGACATCACATAATGCTTCGAGAATCATGCGAATAGAAAACACAAGAGGTCCAAATAAGGTTCGAAATAGGATGACAACTCATCCGGAGACGAAGTATGTAAGAATGATAGACACATATTAGTGTCTAAATTGCACCTTAGTTTCTATTAAGTTAGTATTTGATTTTGCAAATATTACGTGTTTTTATGCTTTTGTAGGTACATTTGAAGAATAAAGATTTGTGGGAAAATTGGCTCAAAAAGTGATAAAGGCACCCCAAGGACAAGTGTTATTTGGCACCCTAGAAGTGGATAAGGGGCACCCTCGAGTTAACCCGGTCAAATCGGGCCAAATCCGAGTCAACTCGGTCAACCATTGTTGACCGAGTCAACTGCAGCACGGGATCGGACGGAAACAACATTATCAACTGGACACTTTGATTCACGGTAAAACTTGGATATTTTCGGCTCAAATTGATACACAAGACAGATGGGACCAATACAAGACTAAACACGTGAAGAATTAGAGGTTTACGCCGGAAAAATAGCCCCAAATCCGAGTTTCGCCGGAAAAGGGGTATTATACTTTGATTCAGATTTGGATGAATTTGGGAGTGTTTTAAGGAGTTCTATTAGGTTTAGAAGACTCACAAGGATCCCTAGAGCCTATATATACCAAGAGAAGCCAAGAGAACGGGGGAGGTAGCTTAGAATTGAAGTTTCGGAGTCGCCGGAATTGTGGCTGGAATTACCCATGATCCGGCCAACTGCTGCTGCACCGGTCACCGTCGATGACCGTGTTCTTCATCCCATCGCTGCCGAAGAAGAAGACACAGCATGCTATTCCGTTGCCTTAGCTTTCAAATTTCTTTCCCCCTTTTCTTTGCCTTAGCCTTTTGCAACGGCTGAACCTTGTTCTGTAACACTTATAAACGCGTCTGTTCAGCTGTTGCACTATTATTCAAACTTGTAATCAATATTTTGAGCAATGAAAAGATCTTTTGAGCAAGTTTTCTTCACCATGAGCTAAGTATATTTACTGGGATGATGGAGGAGGTTTTTCTCTCAATTTTATGTGGTAAGTCTATTTTTAATTAATTAATTATAATTCTTTACTTGTTAAAATTGCATAGTTTCGTAATAGAAAAAACGGTTTTTTTTCAGTAGTGGTGTTTTTGTTTGATGGGGTCATGCTGGGTTGACAACCTCTGATGTCCCATGCTTATGATTTACCTCTATTTGTTTGCATAAAACCTATTTTGGCAATATTTGAGCTTAATTTATTTAAAAGAATTACCCGATTAATCACATAAATTGTTAGAAATAACTGAATCTTGATTCCTGGTTTTCTCCATATTTTCTAAAAATCATCTCTAGTTTATTTTCCTGATTTTTTATTAGTTTAAATTAAGTCTAATATTTTCTAAAATCATTACCTTCACAAGTTCGAGAATCGAACCTCTTTTTACCATTATATTCTATCACATCAAAGAACGAGTATTTACTCGTGCGAATAAAAAAAAGGATAAACTTTCCATGTAAAATAAAATATCAAATATGATATACCATGTAAGTAGGATAATAAAATGTATAAGTAGTTTTGTCTATAAATACTTGGAATGATCTCTGTAGAAGGGGAAGGTTTTTCTGAGGCTAAAAGTATATTCTAGTTCAATCATAGAGTAGAGAACTACTCTTCAAGTTGTAATAAGTTGTTTCACCATTAATAAATATTTTGAGTTTTATATCCTCTCAAGGTAAGAAATACATATAGAATGGCTGTCACTCTCTTTTTTTTTCTTACTTTGATGGATAATCTATCTCGTAAAGGTGAGATTTTCTATCGTAGATTCATATTATTGTGTTGCTAGAAAAATAGCTACAACAACAGATGTATGATGCAGATTAATTCTTGAGGTAAAGTAATAACCTGCAAAAAGCAGAAACATGACATTAGTTGGTACAAACCATTCTACACCCTATGATTATCCCATGGAACCCTTTCAGGAATGTGGCTTGATTTAACCTTTGAAGACCATGGATCACAGGGTCTCACCCAATGTAATTAATCTCAGATCTCGGTCTCGTTGCGGTCGGGACCTTGACACCTTGATAATGATATCTTAGGGATATTATCGATAAAATCTCGGAATAATTTTCAAATCTTATAACTAATATTATGTACATGTAAATGTTAGAGCTATTCCAAATATAGTACATAAACAGAAATTTTAAGGGAACAATATAGGAAACAGAGTCTGTGGTTTGTGCAAGTGCATATACACTACATACAAACTTCAATTCACAACCTGCGTACAAACTACATACAAATTTCAATTCACAACCTGCATACAGTATAAGAAACAGAACAAGACTGTTGAAACTGTTGAGAACCACATATAGTAATAACCAGCAATAGTTTATGAGACTGTTGAGAACCACATATAGTAATGACCACTAGTTGGCATGAGACTGTTGAGAACCGCAGATATAGTTTATGGAATCTATAAATTGAGCAAATGATAAGAAACCTGAAATCAAATACTAATAGGAATCGAACAATGGGATCTCAATGGTAGTAGAATTACTTCACTACTTCCTAACCACTAACAGGTTCGAGAGCAGTTGGATAGAACAAAAGGTCACCAACCAAGCTCAATATTATACAAGAAATTATTTTACCATAATATGATAACAATAATCTGCAATGTTATGCCGATGCTCAGGACTACAACAACAACGTTTGACAAACTGACAAATATGTTATGCCGATGCTCAGAACTATAAAAACAACAATAATGTGCAATGTCCGTCATAAACACAGTATTACTGTCAAAGACAATATTCATAATTTGAGTATTACAGGTCTTGATGCTAGCATCAAGAAGGGAAGTTCTCAAACTTTTTGATGTTACTAATCTTTTGTTACTTAGGCCTGATGGACATCCTGGTCCATACATAAATCCCCGTCCATTTGCAAAGGGTAAAAAAGCTAAAGTTCAGTATGACTGTCTTCATTGGTGTTTACCTGGACCTATCAACTCCTGGAATGACCTGATCATGGAAATGGTGATGAATGGTTGAACATTACCAGATACAGGTTCATCAAACAATGTATTCATTCACTTTATAGTGCCAACAAACTGTCAGCATGGTTGAATCATGGTTAGATGCAAGCTGTAAATTTGTTCAGTTATTGAGACGACCGGGGGAGTTCTCCCCATGTATTTCACCTTCTGTACTACAATTCAAATATCAAAACTTGGCAACTTTGGAAACTCTAAAGTTCATTGTAAGATTTTGTGTTCCAATATTTGGTATTAGACTGTGAGTCTATGACATTATGGCTTCATTTAACATGTAAATACAGTGATGATTCCATTATTCCCCGAGTGTTACTGAAATCTAAAGTACAAGATTCAAACTCTCTATTTAGCTTCATATGCCAAGGTTACAAACTACCAAGAATATGATAACAAAAATAAAACATCAAATGCTATAGAATTTTATGAAGGCCCATTACTCTAAAACCTTAAATAAACAAAACCCGCTGATCAAAACCTCAATAATATCCAAAAACTACAATCAAATTAAACCAGAAGGTCCAGAACTTTACCCGTTGATCTTGATAAAGGTATAAAGCTCTGTGAAAATCGGTCTTACATCGAATAATTCATGTCAATCTTGAATCCTTAATCTACTTATTTCCTCAATCAATCTGAAACTCTACTTGTTTGATGAACATGAGAAGATTGAAAGTATTCTCCAAAACTGAAATAGGAAAGTAAAGAAGATGGAGTGAATAATCGAGAGATAAAGATGTTCTTGGACCGTTGGATTCGTCAATCAATCTGAAACCGTTAGATTATAATAGTAAATACCAATTTTATCCTAGATTCGGTGACTCGTCTCGGCCGAGATACGGACAATTCGGCCGATATTCACGTTCAAATATTGACCAACGAAATCTCGAAAATTGTCAAGATATTCTTCCGATACCGCGAAAAACGACGTTATCTCGACCATCACGGTCAAAATTGACCACATTGGTCCCACCCACATCTTTATATCAAGTGCAGGATTTCTCTACGGGTATTCCACAGGATTTTTCCCGATCAGTCGATAACTACTGTATTAGTAGCATGAAATTTCTAAACTGTATCAGCTTGAGAATGAGTCAGACGGTTATAACTTATAACCATCTCTTAGAAGTTTACGTGAGTGTGTACAAATGCATGGGGTTAATATATATTGATGAGTTCCGAGAGATATTCGCCCCATCATATGGAAATCCAAGGCACTTGTGCACTCCATGGAGGCTATATTTGCTCACTAGAGATACTAAATAGCCCCGACAAAGGATATTTTTGGAATTTTATAATTTATTATGTCTAAATGAGTTTAGTATTTTCTACAAAGAACTAATGTCTGCTAAGACATGTAATGTGAAAGCTAAAGTTAGTCGGTTAAGGTCATGGGCCTAAATAAAAATATATTTATTTTTAGTCTACCAGTTCCTCAAAAAACTCACTAGTCCTGTTAGGTTTATTAAGATTTATTATTCATGTCCAGTTAGGTATGACAAATCATAAGTCAATTTGACTAAATAAATCACAACTCGACTTCACACTAAATAATATTTTTTACTAAAAATCATACGAGACATCAAAGATATCATAAATGAAGGGATATTCATTAGGGTATTGGTCTGGCGGTTTACGACATGTGGTGCAGCAATGCATCCACTAAAGAGAATTTTTTTGGGGAAGTTCGATTAGCAGTTGAGTAGAAGAGTATTGGGTTGAGAAACCATTCATTCATCATCAATCGAAGTGGGAACAATTACTAACACTTTACCCACCATCTCCGCTTCATCATTACTCACTATCGACATTTTCTTCATGAGATGAGGTCAAGTGAACGGTTACAATAGCTATATAAAAAGATTTCCAAATCTATTGAACAACACAGAACAACACAAGCCGAGCAACTGGATTACTCATACAATTTTCTCATTTACAGAGAGTTGTTCATAGATATTCACACCTATCACATCGCATAGAGCCTGATACTCTGATCTCGACCTTTCTTTCGCTTCCCTCCCTAAGACCAACCCTTCTCCTTCCGTTTGTGACTGAAGTAAGATTGGAACGACCATTTCTTGGTTTAGATCAGGATTGTATACGTTGATCTCTCGAATTTAAAAAAAATACTTCCATATTATAAATATTTAAGGATTAGACAAATTATCACATGCTCATCCCATTTTTTCTAAATAAGCCTTCAAATTCGTTTTCCCCACAAACAGTAATACACTTCTGCAATCAATCAAAATTTCCCTTATTCTGGATAAGAGAGTAAGTTGTTGAACGTAACCTTTTCTTATGGAAAATTTAGTGACAGTAAAAATAGATAAACATTTTCAGATTATCTTGCAGCATAAATATGGAAAGGGCTTTGTTCTTTACGGGGCTTACTCTAATGTCCCAGGCATAACTAACTTTCCAGGGTATGAAGGTTTTCATCAGCTTCTAATAAGGTTGTATCATGCCACCACCAAGACCTCCTTTAGTTGTATTCGAGTTACAATATGGTTGTTTTTCTTGCAGATTTCCTAAGTATAGCTAAATAATATATCAATCTCTCCAAAATTATTTTTCATCCCTTCGGATTAATTCTTCTTATTTCTACATGGTGATGCACATTCAAGAAATACCTTCCTGCTGCAATTGTTCCTACATGCCTCTTCCGTCTCTCTCTTACATATAAATCACAACAATCATGAGACTCATTTTAACCAAGAATGAGTTACAAGACCAACAGAACTGAGATGTTTATTTACAGATAAGTTTTGGGGCACTATGAACTTGTAATGAATTAAGCCTCTTTCCAGACACGAATAAAGTAAATTTTTTAAAGGACTTGTGTTCTGATCTCGCTAGGTTTTAGTTCCTTAGTGAGACTTCCTACCAAGTGCATGGCACATTGAAAGTGTAATGAACTAAGCCTTTGCATCCTGGACTGATAATATATTAGCATCATCATCATCTTCTTTCATGATTCTACTTGCAGTCATAAGTGCACAACCTCCTAGCCCCACCTACTGATGAAAGTTGGTTGGTCGATTCCAGTTACTGAAATGTTGAAAAAAGAACAATATGATCCATAGTGAAGTCTCCATATAGATGAAGTGATTATTACCACATAATTTCTGATCACATGCATTATTATCAGGGTTGGCTAAACTGCGCTTGCCATATTTGTAGACTGTAGTTGGTAGCACAACATCTTCCCAAACTTATAACCAGTATGGTAAGCTTGCAATAATTTATAAGTCGTATGTGACTCCATTTCAAGAATTCAAGCAGTTAAAAACAATTGTATTCTTGGATGCTTCAAGCAAGATGGGCGCTATAAGGAGAAGAAGTTCCGCTACCTAGAACTCAACCATGCTCAAACAGAAGTTAACTTCTCAGCTGAAATATAGGCTTAAACCTAGTGTAAAAGAATGGTCATGCACAACTAGCTTGTCAAGATCCTCCCATAATGTGGATTGTAGTTTTGCCACTACCAAACAAAACCGCCACCAACACAAAACATACCACCGGCATCGACATCCATTACAAGAAAAAACACAAGCCAATGCAACAATCAGCTGCAGCAAAACCATGCCTACAACTATACCGGCAACAATAGGAAGCGAAATGGATTTTTAAAACTAGAGCAGAATTTTGATTTTGTATCGGGAAGGATAACTTGGTTAAAAATAGCCCCCTTTAACTCAATCCCAAAAAATCAGAATCCGGTCCCTCCCAAATCAACATAGGCAATGGCCAAAAACAGTTTGAGAATTTACCAAAATTGACGCAATTTGAGAGAATTACTAAAAATTGTTTTTCAAATATTTTTAAACAACATTACCCTTAAATATAAATTTTATAACATTTTAGTCCCTGCACATTGAGTTTTACTATTATTATTTAATCTGATATTTATCCAGTTAATTTGTGCACACATTGTCCGCAATGCATACACAAAAGTAAATAATTTATTTTCTGCATTTCGTCCAGTGATTTTGTACGCCCATTTTGGAACATAAGGTGAATTGACAAATGAAGGAACATACCGGGACTGCTTCTTTTGTTTGAAAGACGTAGGGCTGAGATCCAGAAGAAGCTTCTCGGCTGTTAGTCCACTTTATTTTAATGTCAACACAATTTAGTTGTGGCTTGTGGGATTCACACGTATCCAAATTGCCAAATTGCCAAATTGGATTCTTTCTTATGAGTTGGTGAAAGCTTTGATTGTTAACAGCTTAGGTTAGTTTTAATTTTAATCTGCATACTTGTTCTGCCTGACTTTCCTTTGCTTTTTTCTTGCTGTGCAGTAAGGAATGTGTCTCATGTTGTTGGGTGCAGACTGGGAATCCCACAAGAAATAAAAAATGGTGGTGATTATATCTGCAAGTGATTAGCTTTGGTTCACTTTTCAGTTTCATTACCGTATACATAATAATATCAGAGTGTATCATACATATTCGAGTGAAATATGTAGGAACTTGTAGCAGCTTGTGTTGAGTAAAAGATATGCCTAACCAATGTAGTTAATTATGGATTTTAATTTTATCTCGGCCGGGACCTTGACAACTTCATAATAATATTTTGGAGAAATTATCTGTAAAATATCGGAAGTCACAAATCTTATATCCAAATTTTATACATGTGAATGTCAAGAATTAATTATATTTTTGTTGATTTATTACCGAGAATCTTAACAACCATACTTTTAAGAAGAGATCATATAAGTATATTATAATTCTAAGTTTAAAGTTTCAAAAATCTAGATTAAACAACAAGCATATATCTTAAATATCGGGTAAATCTCGTTCGTATCGGCCGATATGACGATATTTAAAGATTTATCGTGCTCTTGAAGCGACAATTTAAATATCGCCGTTATCGCAGTTCATAACGGCCGATAAAGATCACATAGTGCCTAATTAAAAGAGATGTGGTTTAAGTAGAACGAATGAGTGTGATTTGGGTGAATATTTCCGTTATATAGCTTGTGTTTAAAAATTGAATAACAGATGTATGAGTGCTTTATTTTTCTTCCTAAATGCATTTTGAATGACATTGTGTGCTGAGAATTTGAAACCCAATGGTGAGAATGAAAATAGTTGTTCGGCTGGGGCATCATGTGACATAACACTAGTTTAAGTATGATCTGTCCATGAACCATGTCTTCACCACCCACGCAGCAAAAGGAAGGGTCATCAACCATGGCACCACCTAGTACAGATACAAAGCCCGAAGAAGAAGATTTGTTGTGCCTGCCCAGAGACTAAGAAGCTGAGAGATTAGTGCATCCTGCAGCATGGTGAAGATGCATGCACTAAGTGGATTGAAGCTCATAATATTTGTTTGAAAGTAAAGAATAACAACACACATAGTGGATATGGAAAATTTTGAATTATAGAATTATTCAATTAAAATTCAGTGAATTACATTAGTAGGAAACAGAGGATAATCAGTCGCCTATGGTAATCTCCGATGGTCAATCTGATCTGGAGTACGAGGCTTTATATCTTCATCCTCTTCCTCTTCTTCATCTTCTTCCTCTTCCTCTTCTCCTTCTTCATCTTCATCTTCTTCCTCCTCCTCTTCTTCTTCTTCTTCTTCTTCTTCTTCTTCTTCTTCTTCTTCTTCTTCTTCTTCTTCTTCTTCTTCTTCTTCTTCTTCTTCTTCT